>SDVV010030768.1:0-11635 GCA_016164225.1 Gammarus roeselii
TATATATATACAGAAATAGAGAGAAAAACGAGAGAGACCTTTGAGTTTAATTTCAGCATCTTCTAATAAAAATGGTCTCCTCTGCAGGCTCTAGAGCTTTCAGTTATATTTTTTACGCTCCCAGAGCAAGTTACGCTTATCAGAACTTCTATAGACGTCGCTGAATTAGGATGGGACGAGATTTGTCCCATTTTTCAGTTAGGGCACTTTGGCTGTTCTTGCTGGCTTGGCTAGCTCGTGCAGAGATTGTCTCCCAACTATGGGCAACCGTGCCCGTGAATGTTTCCCTCTTCATGCAAGGGCCCCACACCGAGTCGGCTGGAGTTTCCAATTTTGTATGTGCCTCATTCGCCATTCAAACCGATCCTCGTGGCGTCTACTGCTTCAGAGGCGGTCGCTGCATCGACGGTGTGCGTGAACTAACGTATGCCCGGGGCCCGGCCTCTGTCGGATCGAGCTGCAAAATGGCGGGTAAGAGTAGCTATAATTGAAGCGAAACGCGGATTAGTGAAGGATTATAGATAGGAATAAATAGAGTTACTTTCAGTCTAGGAAGTTTGCACCCCACATTTTCACGGACGGCCGGAGTCAGATAGGCGGCTAACGGGTGACTGATTCTAATGATTGGACGGACAGCTTTTGGATTATTCATAAGGTATGTTAATAGGTTATATATATTATTAGGCTTTTATATGTTAATAGGTTATATAAATAGAACGTTTACGCACTTCCTCTGGTGTTCGCATTTTCACCGGGGCATTGCATGCAACCTTGACTCATTCAGATGGAGGGACGGAAGGACGAACGGACGGATGGACGGACAGCGTTCAGAAATGCATTGGTAAGGTTTATGTTTTGGACAGTTTGATTTGTATTGTATTTTAATATTTACGTATTTAGATATACGTTTTTTCTTCTTTAGATGGTCGTAGTGAGGTATAATTGGTCACTAACTGTTACTCATTATATATATTTATTCGATTCGGTATGAATAGTGTTATAGCAAGTTTTCTGGAGGGGGGTTGGTGCGGTAGAGAAACTCCCTAGGTAGAAAGTTGGATGCGCTCCTGGAAAATTAGGTGAGTTTCCTCATACCTGTTCTTTGTCTTATAAATTTGTTTCAGTAGCACGTTTGCTACGTTGTGAGTGTATGTATCGTTATATATTTATGAATGGCTTATTGTTTCTATATATTTTCCTGTGGACATATATGTTTGTATTCTTATCTAGTTGTGGTATATTTGACTCATTCGGAGGCTGTTTGGTGGATTCGTAGCAGTTGGGGTTATGATATTTGTGTCTGTTTTGTTCATATATCACTATATATTCGGTTATTGGAATTAGTGTGGTAGGTATGTATTAAAACTCAATTTGCAGCCTTACTGTGCAATCGACCCTGTATGGTACCAACCTGATATTGACTTTTAGGCAATGTTTTTCAGCTTCCACATCTCTGAGACTCATGTTAGCCTCATTCTTGAGCACTGTACCTGTGTATAGATTCTTGGTTATATCCAGGATGTGATTTTGTTCGATTTTGTTCAGAGACGATGGGTTAAACTGATGCAAGGTATGTCTGATGTATTGTACGTGACTGGATGTTTTCTTTGAAATTTGTTTATTTCAGTGGTAAATTACTGAGAAGTGACCTAGTGAAACATTGTAGAGTTCATTGTTATGACACAGTGGGTTTGGATTTGTACTACTAGAGGCATAGCATCAGTTAGGTCAAGGAATTTTGTTATAGATTTGAACAGGTATCGTGATAAAAATAACAATATTCTCATGAACTCGGTGTTAAATTTTCAGATATTTTAGGTGTAGCTGTTATGTTAGTATATGGTTCTTCATGAACTAGACCACCTTAGGAGGTAAAGTGCAGAATTATTCCTATTTTTTATAAGATCGGTAGTGTTCATCACATCGTGTATTGATTGACCATACACCTTTCCATAATTGAGTAGGATTTATCATCTGGGTGTGGTAGGATACAGCGTATATAATAGTCAATCATTGTCGGTTAGGGTAGAGTAGAGAATCTTATTTAGCTATTTTATAGTTGTTGGTGTATATTTCGATTGGTTATCATAGAAATATAACTGTATTTAATCAAAATTTGCCGAATTTCATGGAATGTTGGGTATAAAATACGCTTAATTGGATGTAATGATCCAAAATAATGATATGTTTTACCTCTCGACACCGGATTTGGGTCCAGTTCATTATCATCTTGGAGATCTAATATATCGGTTTTGTGTAGAGTTGTAATGTTAAAATTCTTCAATAATTTAATGTTCATCTCATTTACGTTATCCGCTTGCACGTCTTTACTAGATGCTCATTCCCGCACGTCTTACTTTTTTAAATGTTCGTGATTCGTTTGCAGTTTATACCCATGGAAGTTATTGATTAATTCGGGGTTTGTTATGAGATTGCGTTCTAATTCAGAATATATGACTTATTCGAGCATTCACCAGATCCACTGTACCATTTTTCACTAAAGGTTTGTGATGACGGCAATAAACCTAACCCATCCTAACCTAATAGTCGCGGCTCGATAAGTTCTACATAAATCGCCGATAAATAGCTAAACCGTTCCATTTCCTGTTGTTATAAAGAAATTAGAAATGGCACATGAAGCTCTCTCAGACGTTCTACTTCAAAACTAATTCTCTTGCCACCAAAAGGCAACCTAGTTTGGGCCAATAGGCCTCTTAGACGTTCTACTCCAGAACTAACACCCTTGCTACCAAAAGGCAACCTAGTTTGGGCCAATAGGCCTATTGTTGTCTTCCTACACTTGTAAATATTACCGAGGATTGTATATATTTTTCCCCGTTTCCAAACTTATGGTAGGTATTTTTTTTATTGATTTAAGGGGTATTTTTATAATATCTATCCATTTGTCTCTGTTGTTTTATCAATCTTTAGCAGATTGTATGCCTACATAAATATATTTTTTTTCACACTGCTTGATACATGTCCAGTAATTTTCGTTTAATATCAAGTAATGTTAGGTGATCGCTCGTTAGTAGACTGTAGAGTTCAATACGTTCATGTAAGCTTTACCGCAAAGGTCAGTGATTGTTATGGATGTTAAAGCGTTGGCAAGTTTTGTGTATTATTTGTTACTCCTAGAATAAGTTTTTTTTTCTGTGTTGGATGTTTTGCTCCTACCATTTTCGTCTATTTTAACGAAAATTGAATAAATCCACTAACACATATTTACTACAGATCTGGAATGTAAGGTCCGCAGTCAACAAGAGCTAGGATATATTCGATGTCTAAGGTACATAATTAGCGAAATATATATAAATGTACGACAACAAAGATCAAATATCAATTAATGCAAAAAGAGTTACCATACACTGCCTAATACATTAATACTTAGGCAACCTAACCTAACAGTCATCCTAACCAATAGTTATGTATTTTTATTCAAGTTCCATGCTTATGTATGATATTGATATGTATGAAACTCTCCATTTGGGCTGTATATATATCATATCAAAATCAGTTTGAATACGTTTCTACAATTTAATCCAGAAAATATCCACTCTCAGATGTTTGGAGTCCAGAATTTTTATCGATATCTCTGTTATATGTTTGGATGAGACTCATCAGGTAGGATCAAGAAGACAAATTCACTTCAATTTGTTAAACTTCTTTTAATGTGGAACAGTTTCATGCGATGTTAGGTTCAAATATCTAGTCATCCAAACCTTCTTTATCAATAATTATTTATTTTCATTTAAGTTTGATGGCTATATACGATATTTAGTAATTATTTTGTGCGATATACATGTCAAATCCCTTCACAGGTATTATTTTTTACGTTTTTTTTAATATCACACACCATGTCCACACATGAACACTTTTGTACGCATTTACAGGGTTTTTAGCCTCACTGTGTAGGCACATACACACTTTTGTATGCATATACAGAGTCGGTTAACATTGGTAGCATTTTAGCTCTGATCTATGATTTTTTTCCATTAAAACAAAGTCCCTCGTTTTTTCTACAAGATATTTAATGTGGACCAGCTTCACGTCATGTTATACATTTTGATCAATCTTATGCAGTTTTGATTCACACTTACAATTTTGATCTAGCAAATTTCATCCATTTTCAAATGAAAATTACATCGTTTACTTTGATTGTTATACATTTTTCATATGATTCTTGATTTTACATGTTGCACAAACTCATCAAAACCTAACCTAACCTAACGTTATGTATGGTATTCAGTCATTGTTATGTACATATGAAGCCCTCCAAACGACTCCAAATATCACTTTAACATATATGCTATTTATTTCGTTGGCACTCTCATCCCATATTAGTTAGCAGAGAGGACCCATTTTCAAACTTAGATGGTTTGAATGTTACGGGTAATTCATATTATTTTTGATTTTAACACAATTCTACATCACTTTAACATGTTATTCACACCCATCACAACCTAACCTAACCTTACGTACGGTATTCAGTCATTGATATATACATATGAGCCCCTCCAGACGACTCTAAATATCACTTTAACATACATGTTATTTATTTCGTTGTCACTCTCGACCCGTATTAGTTACCAGAGAGGCCCCATTTTCAAACTTTGATGGATTGAATGCTACAAGTATTTCAAATTTGCATCCAGTTTCATAGGAACGGACTCATAGTCTCACACCATGTTTTTTCTTAATATACTCCAGTAACTCCACTAACTCTACAACCTCTGATAACTTGCATCCCTGATTTTTATTTTTATTTCTTGTAATTTTCATATTCTTGACGATGAGTTTGTTTCACGATCTGATCGGACTCTGCTTTATATCATACCAATCTGTAACACATCTAGATTATTTACCTTGGGATAGGTATATGGCATCATTTTATGCCTTGAAACATATTTTTTTACTGATTTCGACAATTCGATGTTACCTCCGACTGACACGATGTTCGCAATTCATTACTCAACCTTCGAGTTTAGGATAATATAAAAATTTCATTGAGGACATACATAGTCTTGTTAGTATTTATTGGCATCATTTACAGACCTTGCTGGCATCATCAATAACATATCCCTGTTTTAGTTTTATTTTGGACAGCATTGTTCGTCATCCAACTTTACTCATCATCACTATATTTCAGTATACTCTCAAAATCCTTCATATACTCCAACTGTATATATGTATAGGGCTGTGTACGTATGTGAATGTGTATGTTCAAGCGAATATATACGTGTTACATGAGGTAAAAAATGTATAATACAAATTTGAAATTAAAAAATTCAATAATATTTCAAATTTTCGAGGAATACCACCTTACTTATATAGCCAAGTTATCACTTCAATAGACCGACTTGGATCTGTCATCTGTCGAAAATTTGAAATTCTTTTCAATTTTTTAATTTTAAATTTGTGTTATACATTTTTTACCTCATGTAACACTTATATACGCTTGAACATACATATTCACATACGTACACAGCCCTATACACATATACAGTTGATGACCTAGGCGAGTAATGTTGAGCCAAATGTTTTGTGAAAAACCGCATGTAATCAACTTATAATAGCTAGCTGGATACCGAGAATGGAGTCAGTGATACGTTGAGATCAAGCGGAGACACACGTTTCGTCATTGAATAAACAAAAATAAACATTCATAGCTCAAAAGTTTGTTTACAAGTGCTGGAAGAAGAAATATCCGAAGATGATATGAGACGGATCGAATAAATATTGACTAGTGTTGAAAATAATAGTTATCTCAGAATGGACAAACAAGAATCAAAAGAGTGGGAGATATCATTCGTATATGGGTGCAGGAAAAAAGGGAGTCTGCTTTGGGTAAAAATGTGGACGCGTTACATTCGTATGTAAGTAAGTTTAGGAGGGAATAAGAAAAACGAATCTCGAAATTGATATGATCCAAGTGGAAAATCGTCTTCATGATTGTAATAAAGCTGAGGTAGTGGACAACAAATTATACCTAAGAACAAAAGAAAAACTGGATCGTACGCAAAATTTCTCAATGATGAAGCTCAGAACGACTTTGAATTGGAGAAGATCCCAATAAATAAAGTTCAAGAAAAAGAAGTAATTTATTTATGGACACACGGGGACGGAACAGATTCGGTATTCGCACCAAAGATATGATGGAGTATATAAAGGATTTTGAGAGTATACTGAAATATAGTGATGATAAGTACGGTTGGATGACGAACAATGCTGTTTAAAATAAAAAAAATCAGGTAGATGTTATTGATGATGCCAGCAAGGTCTGTAAAAAATGCCGATAAATACTGATAAAACTATGTATGTCCTCAATTAAATGTTTATATTATCCTAAACTCGAAGGTTGAGCAATGAATTGCGAACATCGTGTCAGTCGGAGGTAACATCGAATTGTCGAAATCAGTAGAAGAATATGTTTCAAGGCATGAAATGATGCCAGAAACCCATCTCGAGGTAAATGATCTAGATGTGTTACAGATTAGTATGATATAAATCTGAGTCCGATCAGATCATGAAACGAAGTCATCGTCATGAATATGAAAATTATAGGAAATAAAAATGAAAATCAGAGATGCAAGTTATCAGAGGTTGTAGAGTCAAGTGGAGTTATTGAAGTATATTAAGAAAAAACAAGGTGTGAGACTATGTATCCGTTTCATTGAAACTGGATGCAAATTTGAAATACTTGTAGCTTTCAATCCATCAAAGTTTGAAAATTGGTCCTCTCTGCTAACTAATATGGGATGAGAGTGACAACGAAATAAATAGCATATATGGTAAAGTGATATTTATAGTCGTTTGGAGGACTTCATATGTACATAGCAATGACTGAATACCATACATAAAGTTAGGTTAGGTTAGGTTTTGATGAGTGTGAATAACAAATAAAATCAAGAATCATTTGTAAAATGTATAACAATCAAAACAAACGATGTAATTTGCAAATGGAAATGGATGAAATTTGCTCGATCAAAATTGTAGGTGTGAATCAAATCTGCATAAGATTGATCAAAACGTAAAGCGGAGTGGAGAGGATGGATATGAATATATCATAAATCGATGAAAAAGTAACATATGTATGAATGAAAAGATGATCGACAATATATCATTCTTGGTTAGAAAAGGTTAGGTTAAGATGATTAGTTCTTTTCAAATAACATGACGTGGAGCTGGGCCACATTAAATATCTTGTAACAAAAACAAGAGACTTTGTTCTAATGAAAAAAATCATAGATCAGAGTTAAAATGCTACAGATGTTAACCGACGCTGTATATGCACATGAATGTGTGTATGTGCCTACACAGTGAGGCTAACAACCCTGTAAATGCGTACAGAAGTGTTCATGTGTGGACATGGTGTGTGATATTGAAAAAAACTAAAAAATATAACTATGTGGAGTGATTTGATATGTATATCGCACAAAATAATTACTAAATATCGTACATAACCATCAAACTTAAATTAAAATAAATAATTATTGGTTAAGATGGTTAGGATAACTAGATATTTGAACCTAACATCGCATGAAATTGTTCCACATGAAAAGAAGTGTAACAAATTGAAGTGAATTTGTTTTTCTGGATCGTACCTGTTGAGTCTCATTCAAACATATAACAGAGATATCGATAAAAATTCTGGACTCCAAACATCTGCAAGAGGATATTTGCTGGATTAAATTGGAGAAATGTATCCAAACTGATTTAGATATGATAAATATACAGTTCAAATGGAGAGTTTCATACATATCAACATCATACATAAGCATCAAAGTTGAATAAAACTACAGAACTATTGGTTAGGATGACTGTTAGTTTGGGTTGCCTAAGTATTAATGTATTTGTCAGTGTATGGTTACTCTTTTTGCATTCATTGATATTTGATCTATGTTGTCGTACATTGATATATATTTTGCTAATTATGTTCCTTAGACATGGAATATATCCTAGATCTTGTTGACTGCGGACCTTACATTACAGATCTGTAGTACAGATGTGTGAGTGTATTTATTCAATATTCGTCATAATAGACAAAAAATGGTAGGAGCAAAACATCCAACACTACAAAAAAATCTTATTCTAACAATAAAAAAACATACCTAATACCTGCTAAAGCTTTAATATTCATAACAATCACTGACCTATGCGGTAAAGCTTACATAAACGTTTTGAACTCTACAGTCTACTAACGAGCGATCACCTAACATTTCTTGGAATTAAACGAAAATTACTGGACATCTAACAAGCAAAGTGAAAAAAATATATATTTATGTAGGCATACAATCTGCTAGAGATTGATCAAACAACAGAGACAAGTGGATAGATTTTATAGGAATAAACCTTAAATCAATGAAAAAATATGGTACAGTGGATCTGGTGAATGCTCAAATAAGTCATATATTCTGAATTAGAACACAATCTCATTACAACCCCTGAATTAATCAATAACTTCTAAGTGTATAAACTGCAAACGGATAACAAACATTTATAAAAGTAAGACGTTCGGGAATGAGCATCTAGTAAAGACGTGCAAGAGGATAAAATAATTGAGATGAACATGAAATTACTGGAGAATTTTAACATTACCACTCTACACAAAACCGATAGATCAGATCTCCAAGGGGACAATGAGCCGGACCCAAATCCAGTGTCGAGAGGTAAAACATATCATTTACACCAACAACAATAAAATATTCACTAACAACTATAAAATAGCTAAATAAAATTCTCTACTCTGCCCTAACCGACAATGATTAACTATTATATACGGTGTATCTTTCCACACCAAGATGATAAATCCTACTCAATTATGGAAAGGTGTCTGGTCAAGCAATTCAGGATGTCGATGAAAACTACCGATCTGATAAAAATATAAATAATCCTGCACTTTAACTCCTAAGGTGGTCTATTTCATGAAAAAACAATTACTAACATAACAGCCATACCGAAAATATCTGACAATTTAACACCGAGTTCATGAGAATATTGTTATTTTTACTATGACACCTGTTCAAATCTATAACAAAATTCCTAGACCTGACTGATACAATGCCTCTAGTAGTACAAATCCAACCCCACTGTGTCATAACAATGAACTCTACGATGCTTTACTAGGTCAATTCTCAGTAATCTACCACTGATATAAGTATTAGGTATAACTACGAAAGTTGAACTTGTAAAAGGTACTACGAAAGTTGCCCTGGAAATAAATACTACGAAAGTTGCCCTGGAAATAAGTACTACGAAAGTTGCCCTGGAAAAAGGTACTACGAAAGTTGCCCTGGAAAAAGGTACTACGAAAGTTGCCCTGTAAATAAGTACTACGAAAATTGCCCTGGGAATACTTGCTGCAAATATGCTTTTTTTGTGAAGGAATTAGATTGGCGATAATTAGTGACTCTATGTATGCTTTTGTGAAGGAATTAGATTGGCGATAATTAGTGACTCTATGTATGCTTTTGTGAAGGAATTAGATTGGTGATAATTAGGGATTGTAAATATGCTTTTGTGAAGGAATTAGATTGGCGGTAATTAGTGACTCCATATATGCTTTTTGTGAAGGAATTAGAGATTACATATATGCTTTTTAGTGAAGGATTTAGATAGGCGAAATAGTACGAATATGCTTTTAGTGAAGGAATTAGATAGACGATAATTAGTGACTCTATATATGCTTTTAGTGAAGGAATTAGAAAGACGATAATTAGTGACTCCATATATAGTGAAGGTATTAGATAGACGATAGTTAGGATGTATGTTATTTGTTAGTGTGTCTGACTCAGGCGCTGTATTTCTCAGACATTGTAGTTTTATGTTAAGACAAATTGATCAAGCTAGTTACTGATGATACATAGAGATACCAGGAACGTTTGTTCTTTATGTGTCAGCCGATTATGATTTTAGTGAAGGAATTAGAAGAACGATAATTAGGATGTATGTTATTTGTTTGTGTGTCTGACTCAGGCGCTATATTTCTCGGAAATTGTAGTTTTATATTATGAATAATTGATCAAGTTAGTTACTGATGATACGTAGAGATACCAGGAACGCATGTTCTTTATGAGTCGGCCGATGTATTTGTTGGGATGTATATTATTTTTTAGTGTGTCTGACTTACTCGCTGTATTTCTCGGACATTGTAGTTATATGTTTATTTTTCTTCTATTCTGGTCAATGATGTTGCTTACGATACCTAGAGACTGCCCGTGACGGGTGGGGGGAAGAGGGGAGGGCTTGACCGGAGTCAGGCGGTGTCCAAACCGCAAATGGTAATTAGCTTGATAACCTTTTTATGTCAACTGTCACACAATGATCTTATCTCGAGATTTATGGTCCTCTTGGAGAATTTCCGTTACCTTACGTTAGATTTCCGATTCCTTACGATATCTTATTGCTTGGATTGCTTACGTTCGGTTTATAATGATGAATGTTATTAGATCTTCTCGATACTGAATATGATTGTACTATTTCGTACGGCATGATATATTACCAGGATTGTTATTGAATGACTCATTTGAATAGAAATTCTTACTGCTCGAACCTATTTTTAGGATAATCGAAGTACTTATGCAAGAAATATGTTGCACGATTTATCAAATTTATTAGCTTTGTCGCATTTAACGCCGTTCAGAGTTTCGTCAGGAGTCAATGTTAGGAATAAAACAGATACGTTCACATACTTTTTCAGATGAGTTTGTTTTTTTCTGTAGACAATGAAACAAGATTTATTTATACATATATTTAATACGGAAAAACACATTCGGGGATAACATTAACATTGATTATAAAGAGCATAATGCAGGTCGACATATTATATATATTTATTTACATAGGTTCATTTACATTGTTTGCATGTGTTTCTTTCCACTGCATATTTTTCAATGGGTATTTAGGTGGACAATGAGACAAGAATATTAGTATATATATTATTTATAAAATGAGAGCATACAAGGATTATTTACATTTTATGAACATGAGAGCATACGGGGATTATTTATGATCGTTTAGAGGATAAAACCTGCTGAGATAGAGGTGCTTTCATCATTTTATGCGAAAATGTCCTATTTCTGACTATAGCTCTACTTTTTTCCCCAATACTGTACCCATGTGACCTCATAAGCTGGTGATTCAGATGCATGATATTTCTGAAGTATTATACGTGACTGGAATAGGTCTAGAAATTTATCATAGGTTTTAATGGTATCGTAGTAAAAAATAGCGTTATTCTCATGATCTCAGAGTTAAATGTCAGATATTTTGGAGGAATGTACGTTCATGAGGTGCAAGTCCATTATGCATCTTTATGTAATTCTCGTTATTGATCCCCTGCAAATGTATACTTTAACATTCAAAAGACGATTGACTGAATGATGGGGTTCAAGACCATTTACGGTTTGACTACCCTTCACATAAGGAGGTATATATATCTACGATTGCTGTGGGAGCTGTATACATCCTCAATTAGCTTAATATCTATCACATTTTCAACGTAAGGCAAGAGGCGTTTTAGTGCATTTCAATGTTAGTTCAATCTAGTTGACTTTAGGATATTGCAAACAAAGATTTAATAGATATATTATTTTTATTGATAATAGATTTTGACATAATTATTTATACATATATA
>SDVV010030769.1:0-11635 GCA_016164225.1 Gammarus roeselii
GTATTCTGTAGAGCGAGAAGGTATTCTGTAGAGCGAGAAGGTATTCTGTTGAGCGAGAAGGTATTCTGTAGAGCGAGAAGGTATTCTGTAGAGCGAGAGGTTATTCTGTAGAACGAGAAGGTATTCTGTAGAGCGAGAAGGTATTCTGAAGAGCGAGAAGGTATTTTGTAGAGCGAGAAGGTATTCTGTTGAGCGAGAAGGTATTCTGTAGAGCGAGAAGGTATTCTGTAGAGCGAGAAGGTATTCTGTAGAGCGAGAAGGTATTCTGTTGAGCGAGAAGGTATTTTGTAGAGCGAGAAGGTTTTCTGTAGAGCGAGAAGGTATTCTGTTGAGCGAGAAGGTATTCTGTAGAGCGAGAAGGTATTCTGTAGAGCGAGAAGGTATTCTGTAGAGCGAGAGGTTATTCTGTAGAACGAGAAGGTATTCTGTAAAGCGAGAAGGCCATCGTAAGGCATTTCTGCAACTCGGTAGGCAGTGCTTAAATAATGATACGCAGACATTAGAATGATTGGCAATATATTAGACTAATGGACGCGCTAACATTAGAATGAACAACATGAGATGCGACGCCATTGGATTAGATATCATTTGAACAAGCGACCTTAGACGAATATGAGACGTCATTAGACGCGTTAACATAAAGAATGAGTGGCCTATGACGCGACGGGATTAGACGTCATGACATCATATTTTGCAACCTTGACGTTATCAACTAGTCATGTGCGTCTTTGGACGTGACGTCATCGAAGGCGACGACATTAATTCTTGCTTCCAAAATGCATGCAAATGCCTCGGCTCCTTTACTGAGGAAGGAGTAGTACTGAGGGCGGGCGGCGCTAGGGCGACAGGGACAGTTCGGGAGCCGGCCGTAGGGAAGGGGGGGGGGGGCCGGAAGATAGACAAGGATAGTATAGACGATTTTGCTAGTATAGGAGCTTCAAGTGGGGGGGGGGGGGGGGGGGGGGGTAGCATCTGGAGGATACGCAAGGTTAGTACAGACGGCTCGGCTAATTTTGCCACATTTGATTGGGAGGGGCTCCGGAGGATAGACAAATATAGTGCAGACGACTGGGCTAGTTCTGATGCACTAGGTATGGGGGGCTACAGATGATAGACTAGAATTCACGGGCAACTAATATATTTTGGGGTGGATGGATGATTATTCATTATTCATTTTATAGATCATTAACACTTTATTTTAGTATTTTATTATTTCTTATTTCGTGGGCTCCACTATTTATCTGTGTCTTTTTTTCATGGTGATCAATTTTGGATTAGTTATATAATTATGTATCGTTAGACGCCCGCAAGGGCCCTAGGTGGACTATGCGGTGTGTTAGTTGGTCTAGTCCAACCTACGGCGGGAGAATTTGCACACTCCCGGGCGCCTAATAAATGGCCGAGCACAGCTAGACGTTTTGATGGCTAAGCGGTGAATTAATGTTGCTGTTGATCTTAGAGAGTGAAAGTCTTAAATGGCACTATGCGTGGAGGGACGAGGCGAGTCGAGGCAGTTTGAGGCGAGGGGAGACGAGTCGAGACGAGAACCGAGGCTGGTTGAGACAAGGTGACCCGGGAGAGGGGGGTACTTACGGAACCCGCGGGGCTCGATGGACCCGGGGGTTTCGGGAACCCGGGGGCTTGGAAGACCAGAAGGATTTGGGGGGACCCACTTGGACCCTTCAGGGGCCCTTTCTGACAGCCTTGAGACCCTTTGGGACCCTGTTTGAGAAACTTTGGGACCCGCTTGAAGCCCCTCTGAACCCTGAGACCCCTGCTTCCCCCTCCCTAACCTGCAAAACTCATACACAGAAAAATGTATACAGGGTGTTCCAGCGTTACGGGACCTGAAAGAAACTCGTATAACTCGAAAAGTTCTATTCGTCGAGAAAAAAAATGAAAAGTGAAGAAAAAATATATTTATTTAGAATAATTCTTGAAGATTATTCCTTTCAGATGATCTCCATCTACGGGCCAATAATATGGGCCAATAATTTCACAGTAAGTTAAGCCACACCAGGCAACACGCGGAGAATGCAGAGGTATTTCGGCACTTGCGTGTGGGTTTTCACGGGCCCAAATTCTGTTATTTTGTTTGTTATATTTTATTTTTAGATGAAAATGAGCTTCGTCTGAAGTAATAATCTTTTCCAAGAATGTCAGGTCGTTCAAAGTTTTGTTCTGAAAGCATCTTGCAAACAGAATCATTTTCTCTTATACTGCAATTGAAATGTCTTGAACCGTTTGAACCTTATAGAGGTAGAGATGTAAATCATTTCGTAGAATACGGTTCAAAGTCGTGTTTGACGTTTCTGTTTCCTGTGCTAACCGTCGAATAGAGATTTCTGGAGTCGCACTCATTCGCTTGAGAACAGCATCGGTTCTCGCTCCAGTTCTTCACGTGTTATGTGTTCCTCCGGGTTTGTGTTCCTCCGGGTTTGTGTTCCTCCGGGTTTGTTCCTCCGGGTTTGTGTTCCTCCGGGTTTGTGTTCCTCCGGGTTTGTGTTCCTCCGGGTTTGTGTTCCTCCGGGTTTGTGCTCCTCCGGGTTTGTGCTCCTCCGGGTTTGTGTTCCTCCGGGTTTGTGTTCCTCCGGGTTTGTGTTCCTCCGGGTTTGTATTCCTCCGGGTTTGTGTTCCTCCGGGTTTGTGTTCCTCCGGGTTTTTCTTGTCAATCGCACCATTGCTATTAATTTTTTTAATACAGATACAGATACAGACACTAGGCCGCATCCCCCAGAAAGGGGGGTGCGCTAGCCACGCTTCCATGCTTGATGTATTGCGTTGTGATAAAAACAAGATGTTCTCTTCCCCAAGTTGCCATTAAAAATGGTTCAGAGCAAATGGTATTTTTTCTTCTCTTTTCAATGATGTATTGTTTTTTCGACGAATAGAACTTTTCGAGTTATACGAGTTTCTTTCAGGTCCCGGAACTCTGGAACACCCTGTATATGTGAAATGCTTGAGTAGAACAATTAATTATTCCAGTCCGCGGATTACTGGCACAGAGGGCGAGGGTCGAAACATGTTGAGGCGATTCGAGTTGGTCGCGACGAGCCGAGACTGGTCGAAATGATTCGAGACAAGCCGAGATGAGCTGAGACGAGGGGTCTCGGGGGACCCTGAGAGCTCGGGAAGACCCAGGGGACTTGGGTTACCCTCCGGGATTCAGTTTTTTTTGGGTACCTAAGGGATCTATGCCCCTCCCACTCTATCCCCTTTAACAATAAGTGCAAAACCAATAATCTGAGCAGTTTTTCTGCCCATGACGAACCTGCCCTTACTTTCTTCTTCACGGTCCACAATTTTGTCATGTATTATAATGCTGGTGTATTTGTGCGGAATTTCCTGTTTGTGATTTTATAGATGGGTGTTTTTTCTTCAGTCTGTGCTCGCTCGCGCGTGCATGAACCATATGTAGTTTCTGGGGTTGACCTGGACTGCGTAGCTATAAACTTTGTAACGCGTTGCGGCTGGAGTTGATCTAATCCGTGAAGCCATAGACCTTGTACCAATTTTGACGATCCTATCTGTGCGCACTGGCGCACGTGCATATTACTCCTGGAGTTCTAAGTGGTTGGAGGCGGGGATTCGTTTCGTCTGAGTCTTTATCTTACATGAATAAATTAATTGTATGTCTGCTAAACTAGACCACGTAGCTGTAAACATTATGTTGCGTTGCTGTCCGAGCTGACTTTGTCCGTGTAGCCGTAAACCTTGTACCAGTCTCGAAGATGCTACCTGTACGCACTGGCTTGCGTACATATTACTCGTGAAGTTCCAAATGATTGGAAGCGGAGATCCGTTTTGTCCTAGTGATTTTCTTGTGCGCAACAGCGTGCGTCTGGCATTGCTAAATTTTTTACAATTTTCTAACTTTAACAGCGTTTTTTTTTCTTGCGATCTACTAGAATCCATGATCATCGAGCCCTACGGGGGAGCCTATTATGACTCGCGTTGAGGCTCTTGTGGATATGAGAATCAAATCAAATCAAAATCAACTAATCCATCTATCCGTGATATAGACTTCGCACAAATCCTAGCTTCATTGAATGATGTATTCACGTATGCATCAAATCTCAGTGTATATTAAATTCGAAGTACCCTCATCGTCGTTTTGCAGCTCATCTACGGGCTCGTTGTGAGACCCGGTGATATATCTTGTCGCTCTGTAAGCCTTTGATGTTATCACTAGCGTTAACTGGGAACGAAATATTTGTATTTTTTTCAATACTTGGAGACTTCATTTCTGGTTCTACGTCGTTTGTAGTAGTATAAATGAATTTCAAGTACTGTACATCAACAACGATGCTATATTTATACCGCTAAATTATTTACTTGACTCCTTCCGTTTGCGTCCTTTGATCAGCTGTTTCCGTTGATACAAACTCCATTGATGTCTATTTACCTCGCGTTTTTTGTAATTCTCGTTCGACATGGCATCTAATAATGGCCTCGGAGGAAGAGTTGAGAGATTGAAGAGAAGGGAGAGGAGGGTGAGGAGGGTTGTTGAGCCGAGCGGGGGTATTCCTGTGTAATTGCAATAGGCCTTGTGTGGGTAGTAGACTTGTGGCTATCCCGCCTCCCACATCGGGGGTGGGACATGGGGCACCCAACCGTGACGCCCGCCCACCACAACTGCTGTCAACCGCATCCAAAAGCGGCTGGAAGAGGAACCTAGAAAAAAATATGGGTGTAAGTTAGTCGGCAGATGGTTGGCCGACGGTAAGCCATCTTTACATTGTCAGTGTGAGGCGTGCTCGGTTGCCACGTCGAGACCCCAACTTCACCAGATGGGAGCTTGACCACCAGAATACATTTGAGGGGGAAGGGGTGGACTTCTGGTCCATCTTTCCCTCCCATGGTCGAAAGAACACAAAAGTTCGACTGAAACCGTCAAAAATATCTTTTTCAGTCGCTTCCTTTGGTCGTTTTTTTTACGTCTTTCTTCGTCATTGTGGCGGTAACTACTCTACTCGCCGATTTATTATCATCTATCGACAAAATTGGCCTTTTTCGTCGTGTGTGTCCAACTCCGATATCAAGGGCGGCTTACCGTCCGCCTATCACCGGGTGACGATTAACAACCACTAATTCCTCCTGACTGTGATCGAACTTCTGAGCAGAAATACAATTTCTTGATTGTTCGACGTAATGAGTTGACTAATCTGTACACAGTATTGATACAATCGTAGTATCAAGGTACAATCCCCTATTGCTTCGTTTGATTTCTTTGGGCCAAAAGGCTCTGACTTAATTTTAAATTAAGGAGATAAGCTCCTTAATCTAATCCAGTTTGAAAACATTTGTTAGCGTAATTTGTCCGAAATTTTCTTTCAGAAATTGGATAAAATGATAGGGGAATGTACCATGAGACCTCATTTGGTTGAGCAGCTCTCGCGTGCATATCTTGCACTTGGAAAGAATCAGCCACGGGGAAAAATATTACATTTCGACCCGAGAAAAATCAGTTCTCATAAGTCTAGCAAAAGACAAATAAAACAGGGTTACATCTGCAACTAAGAAGTAGAAAAAAATAAATCCTTTAGTTGATAAAATAATTAGGATCATTCATCAAACTATGGATATGATGAAGGAAATGAGAAAGCAGTGACGTATACGAAGAGAGTAAATTGTTCAAGGTCTACGTATTTTGCGTAGCTGCTAAAACTGGAATAATTTAGCCCTCCCCTTCACGTTTGTGTAAACTTCATTACATAATTTTTTCTTCCAATTTTTGTACCCTAATTTTATTCGTTATTGTTAACCTGATTAGGATACTCGTGTTGCGGTCGAAATCTAGCTTGCTCTCTATTACTTAACTCTAGTATGGTGGTCCATTGTTCGTCACTACTCTATTATCGTGTCCGTCACTCTTCACGAGGTCGCCACGTTGCTTGTTGTCATTCTCCTACCTGGTCGTGCAATCTGCCTCACTGACAGTTCTCCAACTAGGTCGTGCTATCTACCTCACTGACTATTCTCCTACCAGGTCATGCTATCGACCTCACTGACAATTCTTCTACCAGGTCGTGCTATCTGCCTCACTGACTATTCTCCTACCAGGTCGTGCTATCTACCTCACTGACTATTCTCCTACCAGGTTGTGCTATCTACCTCACTGACTATTCTCCTACCAGGTTGTGCTATCTGCCTCACTGACTATTCTCCTACCAGGTTGTGCTATCTGCCTCACTGACTATTCTTCTACCAGGTCGTGCTATCTGCCTCACTGACTATTCTCCTACCTGATCATGCTGTCTGCCTCACTGACTGTTCTCCAACTAGGTCGTGCTATCTGCCTCACTGACTATTCTCCTACCAGGTCGTGCCATCTGCCTCACTGACCATTCACCTACCAGATCGTACAATCTGCCTCACTGACTATTCTCCTACCAGGTCGTGCTATCTGCCTCACTGACTATTCTCTTACTAGGTCCGTGCTATCTGTCTCACTGACTATTCAGAATATGAACGATTTTGTTTATTGTGATAATTTGCTCTGAAGTTCATGTATGTAAGTAACCAGTTTGTTATCTGTATCCTACCAAATTCCCCTGTAAAGAATCATTTATATTCCCATCTAAACCTTATTAATATGCCATTGGTATGTTACGCTAGTTTCTAACACGCTCGAAACAAACTTGAATAAATTTACCAGTGTGTCGACGATATCTGAAGGCACATCACTGGTGAACAGTCCAGTCTCATTGTTTAGTTCTTTAGGCAACAGTTTTCGGACATTTCCCGGTACTCCAATAGGGCTTAGTATTGAGCTTAGTACAGAGCTCCAACAGAGCTTAGTACAGAGCTCCAACAGAGCTTAGTACAGAGCTCCAACAGAGCTTACTACAGAGCTCCAACAGAGCTTAGTACAGAGCTTAGTACAGAGCTCCAACAGAGCTTAGTACAGAGCTCCAACAGAGCTTAGTACAGAGCTCCAACAGAGCTTAGTACAGAGCTCCAACAGAGCTTAGTACAGAGCTCCAACAGAGCTTAGTACAGAGCTCCAACAGAGCTTAGTACACAAGCTTTGACGAAAGCAGTTTCTTCAGTTAATAATTTTGTTGTTAGCAATCTTTTAGTTGCTAGTTTTTTTATTTATTTACCAATGCCATAACTGGATATTTATATTTTTATATTACCCATCACGAATGATATTCCTGGTAGCTCCTTCTCTTCCCTCTTGCCGCCTGCGCCCACTAATGTTTCAGTTTTATCAACAAGTTCCCAATAGCAGCTGCTCAAAAACGGTCCTAGTACGTTTTTTGCCGTTTGGACCCGTTCGTTTTGAGCGCACTCGTACAGCATATTGGCAGATTGTTAGTATAATCAGGAACCGCCTGGCTTTCACCTCTCTATAACGACCAATAGAACTATCACTTTAAAGGAGACTATCCGAATGCCATTCCTGTGTCCAGCCAACCACACGTTGGTCACTATGGAGGTTCATTGCCATTAGATGAAGAGGGAGATTAGTACCGAGATGTTGGTGTTCTTGAAGTGATATCGCAATGATATTAAAACTCGGTTAACCATTAACTTAGGAACTAAATGGGGTTGTAGAGGTGCTGGACCAAGCTACTTTCTGATCGACAGATTCTGTGTCTTCGATCAGGGCGCCGTAAGATGTTAGTGTGTCTCTCAACCCTGTTTGGTCCGAACGCAAACATCCTTGACAATTCATTGATCATTTATTTGTATGCAGTTCAAGCATGCGTGCACAGTCAGTAAACAACAAGTTTTCTAAGATAGGCACCAGTAAACTAGTATGATATTAGTTTCAATTCTTTAGTCATGCTGCTGCAGACAAGACATGGTCAAGATACTCTCGAGGACTTACTGTAGTATTTGCATCCTCGGACACTACCAATAACCACTTCTTCTAATTAATGAGTGAGAAAGTAAAGCTACTGGTCTGAGTTTGCGAAAGAAACCGTTGGAGGGATCATTCACAGAATGAGATAGCTGTATCTTTTTCTTGGTACCAATAGACCTGGAAGGATGGTGCTGTTATCCGTGTTTTTCTTTTAATTCCTTTGGAGGGGGCTGCTGCTACCTCTCCTCTACGTTAAACCTACTCTGTGTTTGCGTTGACCCTGCTCTGTATATATGCCAAATTTACTTTGTATCTATGTTGAGTTCACTTTATATCTGCGTTGGGCCTACTCTGTGTCTGCGTTAGACCTACTCTGTATCTGCAATAAACCTACTCTAAATATGTTGAATTTACTTTGTATCTATGTCAAATTTACTTTGTATCTATATTAAAATTACTTTGTATCTGCGTTAGGCCTACTCTGTATCTGCGTTAGACCTACTCTGTGTCTGCGTTAAAACAACTCTATATATGTTAAATTTACTTTGTATCTATGTTAAATTTACTTTGTATCTGCGTTAAACCTACTTTGTATCTGCGTTAGACCTACTCTGTACCTGCGGTAAACCTATTGAGTCTACGTTGAACCTACTCTGAATCTACGTTGAACCTACTCTTAATCTACGCTGCACCTACTGTGCCACTCTTCAATTGCCCTACGGGGGAGTCTGCATTAACTTCGCGGTGGGACTTCGGTGGAAAACGGAAGCAACTACTCCTACAACTTACTTCCTAAGATATAAAGTTCTACTGGTTCTGTGAACGCTCTTGCAAAACGACTCCTGAAAGACTAGAAGCAACTCCGAAGTGACAAATTTTTCTGTTCTACTTCTTCCGTCCCTTCAAAGACGGTAAATATACGGTAGTTCATGTATACATAGTGTATCCATGTATGTTCTATACGTGCATACATTTCGTTATATTATTTTACGCTATTAGATTGCTAGTCTAAAGATATTCTTACCCACTGTTGTCTTGGATATTAATATTACCCGCTGTCCTGTTCCAGTGGGAATTGTGATACCAAACGCATACTATAAATATTTGCCTTGTGAACGTATACATATGTTGCTGGACTGCATGTCTACAAGATGTTTCATTTGCAAAATTTATTGTCATAATTGTGAGTTCGCACAACTGATTGTCACAATAGTGAGTCATCGCAGAATAGATTGTCACGTCGGGGAGTCATCGCAGAATTGATAGTCGCAATGATGGGTCATCTCAGCAGCTACATAATGGCTGAGGCAACGAATTGATTGTCCACCAAAAGTGTGCCGACCCTGAAAATTTTGAAAAGTGTCAGGAAAAATATTATCAGTTAATTTCAACTTGAGATTAAGTTCAATTTCAATATTTGTTTTGATGTATCTCTCCATACTTTTCTCAGGAAATAGCATCTCTCCATACTTTTCTCAGGAAATAGCATCTCTCCATACTTTGCTCAGGAAATAGCATCTCTCCATACTTTTCTCAGGAAATAGCATCTCTCCATACTTTTCTCAGGAAATAGCATCTCTCCATACTTTTCTCAGGAAATAGCATCTCTCCATACTTTTCTCAGGAAATAGCATCTCTCCATACTTTTCTCAGGAAATAGCATTCGAAATCTTTGAAACAAAAATGATAGGGAACGTATAATGATGTATATTGTTCAGTTAAAATTTCTGCTGGTTGTTTTCAACATGATGTCAGAATGAAAATATTTCCTATAGTTATTACTGACGTATTTTTGTTGACTTCAGTACTCTTTTACTCCACCTATAATATACGTATTTGCCGAACAAGATTTCAAAAATAACAAAGAAATATGCAAAATTCTGGCAGCAATATCTATTGCTGATATGGCCTCCCCATAAATTTTCACATTTTTAAATCTCAAAATTTGAAAAAAGAAAAAAATATTATTTCAATTTTGTCTGCCGTCTGGTACCCGATCAATGGGATATTGCGGAATCCAATACGATTTCAGTCTTCTCCGGTTTCAGTTAGCATTGAATGCTTCAATTAGATAGCATTTCCAAAGCCTAATTAAATTTCATGGTTACAGGATGATATTATCATCCTGCTTCCTCGCCCAACTCTTGACGACTGAAGTGAATAGAACTCTTTCTCTTTGCTTGCAGTTAGTCAGCAACTGAAGCGGCCTTCCAGCCGCTTCACTGTCGATAGGTATTCTTAAATTTAGGGTTTCTTGCAAGTGAAGTGACCTTTCCGCCGCTTCACTTCTCTCGATAAGAATTCATCATTTCAGGGTTTCTTGATCTTGCCCATCTGAACGATTCGATGAAATTTCCCATCTGAAGTCGACTGGTCTCTCTTTGAGTATCAATGAACATGACTCTGGATTATGTACCCTCAATATTCAGGTCAATGGGGTATCAGTCGATTCCTCGTCAATTGACGTTGGGTGTTCATGGTTCACAATGCAATTATAAGCTATTTATAGTACTCACAGACACCGCTTTTTTGATATAGCCTGTGGTCTTCAATGTTCTTTATGGATCTAATAATTGCGTCAATATACTCCATAGCTGTCTGGATGTTGAGTCTCGATAGCTGTCTGGATGTTGAGTCTCCATAGCTGTCTGGAGGTTGAGTCAATTAAAGACGTGTATGCCGGGGTAATAGAATGTCCTGCTTCCTTCACGGTTATGAGTTACCTCTGGGGGGGCATCCTCAATTAGCACTGGCATATTGCCCGACTCATCATCACCGCCTGTCGGGCTTGGATGCTTTATAAGGAAGTTGACTGAAATTTATCTTTTTTCTTCATCTTCTTTACTGACCTACGACAGGAATTAAATATTGAATTATAGTGTCATGACATTGCCGCACTTTATATCTAGAGATTAACTTAGTATTTAGAAAGAGACAATAATTTTTATTATATGGTCGATGTTCAATTATTTTTTCGGTCATGTAAATAAATCGTTTTTTTTTTCCTACAAGTTTTGCTAACACTTAAAGAAATACTTTCTAGTATGTATCACTTAGTACGTTCAGTGCAAATTTCTGGTTTGCGAGGAATTACAAATTTCAACGTAATTGAGTAGTACTATTCGGCGTTGTGGCGTACCTCGAGTTCATCACTGTATGCACCACCAAAAATGGGGGGGGGGGGGTTGACCCGGGTCAGCGCTCCCTCGTTGGTCATCTGCGGCATGCAAGGCAAACAGTAAACCCTGGCGTTGGTGGCGATCCAGTTTTGACCTTTTTTTGCCTCTGACATGCTGACAGGCAACACCCATCACCTCCACCCCCAACACCACCACCACCACCACCACGCCCGTAACTACGCCGTGGCGACGGTGGCCGAACGAATGAAGGGCGGCAGCCGTTTTTTCCGAGTTGGTGTGAACTTTAAGGAATCGACTTCTGATCGGCAAACAAGAAGCGGTGGAAAGGCGGCGACTGGAGGTAAGGGCAGAGACCTCAGAGGGGGGGGGGTTCTGCCCTCAGCAGCAGCACTGACACATATGGGCATCATTCGGTATGACGTCACTAGGCTTGGACCACCTACTCCTGGGGGTAAATACACACTGTGCACCAGCTGCTCGAAGAGGTAGTGCGTCTCACACCATCTGAAAAGATGATGCATCTGGAACGCGCATACACAACAGTGGTGAGGAGCTGGCATCACAGCATCAAGGTTGTTGAAGGGAGAGCTGTTGTGTTGATGGTACGTTGGCAAAACATGTGTTTCTCAGACCGTGCTCGGTCACCAACTCCAAAACAGCCTATGTAGGATAGCTGCAG
>SDVV010030770.1:0-11635 GCA_016164225.1 Gammarus roeselii
ACCCCTACAAATGTTGTGACAGAAGTCTTTGGACACTTCCGATATACCACACACCATGAAACATGCCGTCATCTTTCCGCTAGCAAAAGGAGGTAGCCCCACAAGCCCATCAAATTACAGACCAATTTTTTTGACATTATAGGTAGTCAACATTTTTGAATGAGTAATAAAAGGACAAATAGTGAATTTTCTTGAAACAAATAAATGGTTCAACTCTAAAAAACATGGTTTCAGAAGTAAGAGGAGTGCGTTGACCCAACTGCTGGAGCACTATGACGTAATAAATGCATTGTGTGATGGACCAAGTGTGGATGTAATTTATCTTGATCTTGACAAGGCCTTTGACAAAGTAGATCACAGTATACTGTTATCAAAACTATATACTGTGATCTATTTGTAAACATCCAGGGAAATGTTTACAAATAGATCAAAAATTTTCTGAAAGGCAGAACTCAAAGTGTGGTAGTGAATAGGGAAATCTCTGCGCCAGTGGAAGTTCTTAGTGGCGTCCCACACGGCACTGTGATTGAACCACTCACTACCTTTCTTGCTATTGGCTAATGATCTGGAAATGCTGCACATCATACGATGCGAATCCTGTTACACGAACTCCCTTCAGGTCGAGTGCTTAGTGTATAACTGCAGTTGATCTAAGTATTTTGTACTCAGAAAAAGGCTACGCTCTTGTGGGTTCCTAATAGTGACCATTTCATCCTGTCAAGTTCATTTGTATAATATTAAAAGACCATTTTGAACCCCATCCCTCTCTTATTGCAGGCGTGCCTGCGATAACGGTTTGCTAGGGTGTCCACATACATCAGTCTCTTGCTTTGCAGATGATACCAGAGTACGAGGCATTGTCAATGACTTGATTGATGTAGAAAAGGTTCAAATTGATCTGAAAGAAATCTGACAGTCAGCTGGTGAAAACAATATGCAATTTAATGAATTTAAATTTGAATCATTGAGATGCGGAAAAAATAATGACCTAAAAACCAGAGCCTTGTATAGTTCTAGCAAAACATAGCTATAAAATAAAAAATAAAGCCTGCCTGATCTAGGCGGCCTTATGCAAAACAATGCTTCTTTCCATGAACAAATTGCTAAGATTGAGGCCGGTGGCAGAAGACTGTATTCATGGGCCATGAGATCGTTTCAGGCTAGAAGAGATTAAAAGACAATGTTCACTCTTTGGATACAACTAATCCAACCAGTCATTGACTACTGCTCCCCTCTCTGGATCCAACATACGCAGAAATATCTGAATAGAATTTAAGCAGTGCAAAGAAGCTACACCTCCAATATTACAGAGATAAAGGAAATGGACTATCATGACAGATTAAACGCCTTGAGACAATACTCAATTCATAGACGTTTTGAAAGATTCATGCTCATAAACATTTGGAAAATTCTGGAAGGCTACACTGTCAATGTAAAAGAAAAATTTATAACGAAAGTGACCATGAGAAACCAGGCAAGAATTGGCAGAATGTGTTGCTTCAAAGTGACAGAACTGTCGGGCGGCAAAGCAGTTCAAACAGTTGCATTCAACAGCTTCACGTGCTGGGAACCTTGGCTATTCAACCGAATGCCATTGGAGATATGAGAGATCAAATAGGTGCCACAACTGTCAGCTTTAGCAAACATTTTGAGGTTCAAGAGTCGACTGGACAAATACCTCAGCTGTGTTCCAGATCGACACCAAGTTATTGGATATCCTCACTGTTGGGACAACTCACTGCTTAACCGTGACGCCAAGCCAGGATCCGACTAGCGAATGTGTCACAACATGCAAATGCTGGTGCCGAAGCACAAGTGGTGAGTGCCTCACGAATGTTGGCTAGGTGGCAGTCACGCTGTGACCTGCTGTGAATAGCGAAAAACTCCAGGTATCCAAGTGAGTAGAGGTAGGCGGATAAAAGATAGGCTCACGCAACGGATCAGTAGACTGAACGCCGGGTTGTTCCGGCTCAGTAGGCTAAGCGACGAATAGGTCCGAAGATGTTGACTGCGCTAAAGGTGCATCCAACGTGGCAATGGGCAGAGTGACTAATTGTTCCGGAGCAGTAAGCTAACCTCCGGGTTATTCCAAATCAACAGGAGACGGCACTAATGTTGGTTTCTAACGCAGCAGTAGGCTGCACACCGGAATGTTCCGAAGACGGGGTCGAAGACGGAGCAGTAGGCTGAACTGCGGGTAGTTCCGAAGACGAATCAGCAGCAGCAACAACACCGGGTTGCGGGTTTGCGCTAGTGCTGGCGCTCGGGTTTCCGGTAGTTTGCGAGGTTTCGAGGCTAGGTTGCGAGGTTTGCTCTAGTGCTTGCAAGGCTAGGTTGCGGACAGGCGTCATTTCGCTGTGGTCCACTAACACTCTGCATCTTCCAACAACGGCCTATCCGCAATCACCTCACTGTTTCGATTCATCCTACAAGAATAAACAAAGGTTTTGAAATATATAGCTAGATTAAAACAAACAAAGTTACAGAAAGATATCTCTAGAATAAAACAGAAGAATATTCATGTTAGAAATACTTAAATCATGCCCGAACTGCAGCATTAGCTGTTTTATTCAGCAGTTGCCATACACCGCCAGATAACTTAACGATCAACCAAATGGTGACCTTACGCGACCAGATGTACGATGTGTACGACAACTTGGGTGATCAAAACCATAATAAAACCCAATCAAAAAAGTCTGACGTGTTGTTTGCCTGTCTGCAACGGTGGGGTCGTATAAAATTGGCACCGCTAATGCTGACGGACACACACACCATCAGCTTCTCGTCGATCAAACACCTTCAAGATTGATCATCAAGTCCGAAAAAAATGGAGTTGATAAAAGTATGAAATCTTGCAGTGACCTATAACCGGACTCTCCAGAGGTTTCCATTCCTTGAAGGTGGTAAATTTGTGTCAGTGACACTAACAACTTTTAAAGTTATCTTGTACATTTTGAAGATGAAGAAACAAGTGTCTATTTTAATGTGACAGGACTCGTCGATTGTGGAGCTGGAATGCAACTTGGAAGAAACATCATACGTGCTTTTAAACATTAAATCAAAAATGCAAAAGTTTAGAATTGTACTAAGTCTTGACTTAATAGTTAGCTTCCTCAGTCATGTGGTTATAATGCTGGATCGCAGTACATCTCAGCCCAAAACCCTTGAGCGAATCTCGAAAGATAAGCCCCTAACGCTGGACGTACCAGACAGATCGTGCTATAGTGGCAGCGCCTCCTCAACTTATGGTGAAGATGTCCCTGAAGGAAGATCCTGCTTTAACACTAATAATAAAAATCATAAAAAATATTGCTGTACATTCTAGCTTTTGTAATGCATCATGTGCGACTTGTAAAAGTCAGTTCCTGTAGTCGATGTCTGTTGAGACTGTTGCCGGTAGTAGCACGCTTGTGTCTGCCACGGTGGTCTCTGCCACGGTTGTCGAGGTCGCTATGCTTGAGGCTGCTGCCAAGAACATTGCTGGCAGTTTTGCTTGTATACAGGCAGCGGATGACGCTGGTTCTTCAGGTTACCGTACCTAGGATACCCCTGATAGTTTGGAAATGACTGGCCAGCGGATAGCCCTGGTACGGGTAATTTGCCGGAGGGTACTTTGTCGGTCTGCGCACAAACGAAATGTATATAGAAAAAGATAGAATCGTTTTGCTATATCATTAAATACTTTGACTACAGTCCAAAAATATGTAGATTTTTTAGTTAAACATAAGCTGCCATAACCTTATCCTCCCTGAAGTTTCGAGTTGATCTGGCCTACTCCCGATCGAGTTGTTACCACGATCTGTTGGGAACATCAGTAATGAATTAACGAAGATAAAATCAATTGCTGGGAAAAAACAGATTAACAGACGGAAGCCCCAATGGTTGATGTCAAAGATGTTGGCAATATGAGCAATTCATGACCATTATAAATTTAGAGATGTCAAACGAAATAACAGCATATCCATCTGAAAAGAGGAAGTATATATAAATTAAAGGTTCATTGAAAAATAGTTAGTTGTGTTTCATCTGTTGACTAGGATGGAGACGGTTAGGTAGGTCGGACGTCAACCTTTTCAACAAACCCCCTCTATTGCTTGTGAGCGGGTTCTCATCTAGTGGGAAAAGTGTCCTAATTGGTAAATTATTTACTAAATACATTGATAGCTTCGACGAGGGGGTCATTTTGGGGTCTGAGCATTTTCCTGTAAGGAAATATGAAAAAATAAAAATTCATACAGGTCGAATCGCATTCGATTCATTATCAAAAAAATTGAAATGAAGACTCCTTGTAGTGTACGACGATTTCATGATGGAAACAGAGTCTCTACGTATTATCGCAAATGTGTTCTGTCGGGAAAGACCTGCAAATATCATTGCAATATATTTGAAACAATCGCTCTTTCACTCTAATTCATTCCACCGTACAATGTACAATATCTTTGAATACCACACACTTTGATATTTTACGCATGCGCGATATAAATCAAGTACGTTACTTAGGTAAAACATTCCTTGCAAAAGACAAGATTGAGTCGTTCATCTCCGTATATTAGTTGCATGTAGAACAAAAACAATATGGGCACATCTTGGTCAATTTCACACAGCTAAGTGATTAAAACTCTTGATTAGAGAACATATTGCATGACATGAATTTGAACAAGTGTTGCCTCTTTAAAATAAAATGTGTGCCAGATTTAGGACAGTATTGAATTAGAATGGAGAGTGTCTACTACAATCCAGAGGCTGTTGGATCATTCTCCAGCTCAAAGTCCCTACATCAAAGTTATACGAATACTTCTCCGTCTACAACAAGAAGTGATGCCGAAAAATTCCTACGGGGGTCAGAGACTTATAGACGATTTAAGCAAGCTCTATTGAAATTTACCAGGTGCATGTTCACAGCTGCACGTCCTGGATCGATTCTCTGAGCGGATGTTGCCTATATGAAAGATGATGCACATAAAAATGACGAAATTAGATATTTATTGAACGTCATTGATATATACAGCAAATATCTGTGTGAACAACCCTTGAAAGCTATTACATTTAAATATATTTTTGCGCTTCCTGATGCTGTATTCAACGAACTAGTATGGCCTACAACTTGGATCTGTTCAGATCAGGGGACTGAGCTTATGGATCAAAGCTTTAGAGCTTATGTGGCTGGCAAGAACATATCCATCAATTACACCTACAACAAAGCCATTAAAGCATCACCACGCACTCTAAAACTGAAGTTGGGCAAATATATGCATGATAAAAAGACTGAACGCTATATAGATGACTTGCAAACAATTGTGAACTCGCACAATATGACACCGCGTTCCTCATTAATGAGCTGGGTTCCCTTTGACGTTTATTTGTTGAACGATTCAAAATAAATTCAGGCACTACTGTCCGAAATGTATAAAATACGACGTAAAAGAATTCAAGTACCCAGTACAAAACTAATCTTGAGAGCGTACGTACGCTTACAGGGCAGAGATCCCAGTCTCAAGACGTTCAAGAAAGGACACGAACCATAGCTTACAAAAGAAGTGTTTCGTATTTCACTTATTAATCAGAAGCATTACTCTCCAACCTATAAAATTGTAAGCTCGATACTGATGAACCCATCAAAGGTTTTGCCTACAGGCAGGAACATGTTCTGTGTGACAGTCCTGATATTTATTCCATCAAGGTCTTGAGGAGATGAACTAGGGGAGGCAGAAAGCAGATTTACGCGATTTACACGGATTATCTCGAAAAGCAAACCGACGTGGATTAATGAAGGAAACGTCGTATCGTGATGTGTGTTGAACGTACTTTGACACGGAAATTGAACTTTTATGATAAAGTAAATTAATTAAAATCTCCCGAACGCAGTCAACTCATCAAACAGTTATCTAATAAGGAAGTTTAACTCATCAGTGACAAGCGAACCCAGTCACGAATAACTCAGTTCAATTCTATAATAAAACAATTAGACAGTAAATCATCCGGTAAACAAATAAAAGTTTCATCAATCCTGCGCGGAGCCTTTCTATTATATTTGATATTACCCGCAGAAGTGAGTTTCTCGACAAAAATAATTCATGGATGAATCGGTTAACTAATTTTTTCCAAAATCCAAGTTGGATTATTTTACAACATATTCGATTGGTGGTAGCACTACTCCATTATCTGTTAGAACAGGGCCAGAAGTAGCAGAACATAGCAGTCAATACCGCAGGGAGAAGTTAAATGAACGTGGGGACGATGTACTGGATTTCACTTCTCTGCCCGAAATAACACGAAAATCATTCAATTTTATCCAAGGACTATACCGCACAAGTATCACTACAGAAGAGGTTGAAACACCGGAACCGATCAAACAAAAGCAGCCAAATAATGGCGATGATGAAGCACTATATACTGCCTCATTGCTAGCTGTTGTTGAATCATTGTCCTCCGGTTTGCTCCACTACCTAAAAACCAATACACCACTTATATATGAACCGAACGGCTTTGTTAGCCTCTCCAATGTCCAAAGTCGTATTCATCTCCTCGATTTGTTTATGATATTGATGGTAAATGACAAGCTAAGCAAAGTTGTCAATGACCTCATTCAAATGTTCCAAGATAGGTTGCCAAAAGCCTATCACACAAATAAACTAGTGAAACTTGAAGAGGACGATGGGGCACTGGATCAGTTCTGGGACAGTTTATAAAAATAACACTCTAGGACGGGTTTGTAACACTGATATAACACTCGTAAACATCAACACTGTTAAGCATTCATTGTAAACAATACACCATTGTATAATCACAGAACAGCATACACTGCTACGAGAAACATGTTCGACCGTGTCTACCGTGACAGGGTGAAACAGGTATGCCATCCCGGTCGATGCTACCAACAACATTGCACTCCTGAGTATGGCTGGCTTCATAATGTAAATGAATAGGAAATAGATAAGGTCGCCTAGCGTGGAAAAATCCATAATAACGTTAACAAACCCGATATTTATCTACAATACCACTTATCATAACGCTGATACTAAAATAAAATAAGTTCACTTTTAACGTCAAAACTTTGGAGGTTGATCAAGCACAGTACCTCTCGTGACCGAGCTAGAAAAGCAACTGACGCACCAACACAACCAGTACGTGCGCACTGCTCATGGTGACTACCCGACACGAGCAGCGCTGTGACTACCTTTGATACCATATTGGTAGGGCTGCTTCGCTCCCCCTACACACCTCCAGGGCGGTTTCGCACTCACTAGACGCATCCAGGGCTGTTTCGGCGACAGTATGCTTATGAGGAGTATCGATGTATGTATTAGGTAAATCTAATTAATGTAAAATTTCCGGCCGAATCAATATAAAAATATAGCTGAGCTCTAAATAAAACACTATAACTTGAGCAAGCATAGAGATGCCACGTTTTTTCGAGCATCGTCTAAAGGTTTATATCATAACACTACTTATATCATTGCTAATGATGTTTTATTTAATCGATCTGCAAATAGGCTCATATATTTTTAAACAAATCGCGTGTGATGTGACATTCAGTCATAATATGACAGCATATATATCAGTTTTGAATAATGATCGAATGATGGCCTCTATTAAGGTTATATCATATAAGGTCTGATTAGCGATTTAGCCTTATAAATTTTACTCGCACGTTGTACGATACTCGAGTGCTTCAGTCCTACTTTTAATACGCGATCGAACTTCGGAGTATCGCATCTTTAGCATTATACGGACTCTGCTGACTGCTAAAGGGCAGCTCTCGGACTATGAACAGTTGGCAGTGTTCGTGCTACGGCCATTATTGCTCCTTTGGGAACGTCATTCTTGGTTTGTCGGGAAAGAGCACGTGATCAGTGGCCTCGTTTACAACATCAATAACTTTGAGAGAAATTCAAAAAATCGAAATCAGATTCAGGCCTTCTTGCCTGGAGGTCCAACGCGTTAGTGTCACTCGGCCGTCGTTTATTCTTAAAAGTGTTTCCAAATGTAAAAACTTTCAAAGCTTATGTCTTATTATGAAATGAGTGGAGAAATAAATCAATGCAATAGTGCCAACAAATAACTTCTTGGAGCTAAAGTTCCTTCGCAAGGGACTTACATTTGTTCCGCATTACCTTTAGACAAAAGTTCGAATAGAATGCATTGGTTTACTACCAAAACATGCCCCTCAAATATGCTCTAACTCTCATTATCAGTTTTGTCTGAAAAAAAATAGATATTTCAAGCGTGACCGACAAACAGACTGACATACACCCTCAACGTATTTAAAGAGTTTAACACATGTGCATCGGTACTATGAACCGTTTGAGTACGTGAATGAATGAACATGTGTAGAGACACCACGAAGTATGCCTATTCTAAAATTATCGAAAATTGTGAACATAAATTATTCACAGAATTTGAATCTCGTTCAAAGCCATGATATTGCGTGTATTTTAAACAACATTCATTGCGTTGTAGTGGGCATTAAAAAGCATGACAATGTCTAGCCAAGCATACCATCAAATATTAAACATTAAGGCCCAGCCCTCCCGCCCCACTAACGAAACCCCATTCATATACTGCGCCGCAATCGTTCAAAATTGGGTTCATACCATATTCCTTATTCCGAATATTGATAAAAAAGTCTAATCTTAATGCATCGTGCTAATCGAGTTGCCTCTACAGTAGACAATTACGAGCATCTCTTGCTAGGTTAATTGTCAGTATTCATTACATGGTCACTAATATGAGATTGGAATGATTACTTTGGGCCTGTCTTATCAGGAAATCACACGTGGCCTGTGATTTTGTATTCGTGTTACATAAACAAATTTGCAGCTCTGGTGCATACATCCTGTCTTGAAGGCTTTGCAAACTATTCTTACTCGACTGTTGTTTGTTATGAAAAATATTCGGCAAATGATGACATTCACGATGTTTATTTTGTAACATTACAGGTGTGGAATTAGAAGTAAGTAAACAAATTTTCAGTCAACCCCTTTGTTAACTCACAATGTCAGAAGCTTGTACCGAAATAGTCATGACACTCTCTGTCAAAAAATCCCACGAATGCATTAATTAATATTACAAACATGTCATTGAAATTTAGTTCATCTCTGACTATTGGTTTGGTCACAGTGCGCAGTGAAAAGGGCAAATGACGGACTGTCGGACTGACAGACAGAGAGCTAATAAATAATGATATACCTAATTTTTCCCCCTATCAGAATGGCTGCCTTCGGTATTGTGCGAGAGCTTTTTGATTCATTTTTTGATTCATTTCGGTGATGGTCGAAAGAGGTGTGACCAATCTCTGACTCCTCCAGTTACGAAATCTCTGATCCAGTTACGAAATGGTGTCCATCACCAATCAGGTTGAGTGGTCAAGATAATATTCAATTCAATGGCAAACTTTAATAAATCTAATACTTAATCAAGTTCATCAATGCTTAGTTCGACGAGGATCCTTTGCAGATACAAATACTTTATCCTTACTTGCGAAAACGCGGCATGAGTAGTGTTTATTTTGACTACGCCACCTGCTGTTAGTAACTGCATTTGACAACGTTCACATCCTTAACTGCTATACTTTTTTAAAGCTCACATAGGAAGTTGGGTTAGGCAAACGTTATAAATCTCAAGTTAGGTTAGGTTATGTAGGACATGGTTGGGCTTAACTGAACAGTAACTGATGAACGTTCGAGAAAGAACGTTCCCGTTCAATTGGAGAATTCTCCCTTCACGCCTGCCAATCTGAACTTTGAAGTGAAAAATGCGGTTACATCGAGTCGCTGCAAACAAGTTGAGCGCATCAGCAGTTGTTTCTAAAGCGGGTGATACTCAAGCGATTCTCGAGCAACTCTGCCAGCAACTCCTTGCTGAGTACCGCAAGTTTGCTCACTTTCTGCCCTCTTGCAGGCCGCGCGCAATTCCAGACTTGTGCCACTGAGGGTTTAGCCGTAGGGCATTTCTTGGAAGCGTCGAGCAACTCACCGAGCCCCAGCAGTAATGCTGGGAGTCAGCACGTTAAATCTAGGTTATTTTCTTCAAGCAATAGAGCAACAACTACTGTATTTCAAGAAATACATACCACATGGTTGTCTATGGCAGGTAGAATATGTTTTTTAAGCGATGCTGCTTGTGGTGTACCCGCTACACGCATCGCGTCACGCAACCCATTTTTGTTATTAGCGACATGCGTTACTTGTTACCGTGGAAGTCAGCAGCTCTAGAGACTTGCTGAAACGAATTCTTCACTTACTAGAATACGCGCATCGAAAGTGAGCCGACGGTATACAGTAGTTAGCGGTTCTGACAGGATTTTGGGATTTTTTTAGGATTTCAAGTTTATTTAGGTATAATGACATGCTGACAAAATTTCCGAAATATCAGAATACACAGATGATACGTATCCAGTCTTCGTCAGCGTGCGCTGTTCTGAAGACAACATTTGCTACTTAGATGAATTTAATATTAACTTATAAAAGTTACTAAGGTTGATGAGTAAGGACCAACCGATGAACAGTGTTGAAGGACATTCTCTATTCTACACTTTTTGATATGTAGGGACATTTAAACGTTTCATTGGACCATTGATTTTAAGAAAAATTAGCGTGATAAAGTAAATGTCACCGACATTTACTCACGATAGAGTAAATGTCATCGACTTTTACTTTATCATGACTGTTGACTGCTCGACTGACATTAACTAAAAAACGTGAGAGCAGAAAATGTCCGACATGAGGTTGTCTATTGCATTACTCACACATTGATTGGCGCTCTATGGCACCAATCTGAAGCTAACTGTATAGATAGCATTAATGTTAGCATATGCATACGAAAAAAAAATATTTTAATGAGTCATAACCGATGTGTAGAATAAATGAACGTATTCCTACTTGAACAAGATAATGGGAAATTTGAGCATATACACCGGGGAAGAAAAGTATGAAGGTACTAATAAAATGAAACTGATGAACCAAAAATAGTTGACAAGATAAATTGAAATACCGGAAGTAAATTACAACTCAAGAATTTCTGCACGTACAAGTTCAAACGGGTATAATTTTAGCTTACGTTTGAAGGTAGCTATAATTTTTCCCGACCTTACATCTGTGGCAATTAAATTCCAGGAATTGGCAGCTCTGTATTTTAAAAATAGTTGGGACTGTGTTGGCGAGTTTCGGGAAATTTGCAAATCCGCATTGTTTTGGAGATCATACAAAGGATTATTTCTAATTAAAAAATCCTTATCAATGTAACTTCAAAGCTTTGTCGACAAACATCGCAGCGGAAAAGTTAACGATGTGACACATTGGGTGAATATTCCATTGACAAAAGAGAGGCAATGTGTGGTCATATCTGCTAGCTTTTGATAATGTTATGATGACCCGCTTTTGACTAAGAACGATAGGTCATAGGTTCATTTTATAGGAAGAAGTGTACACGTTTACACGATACGTCAGAAAGGGATAGATACCCTACAGTTAGCGTCAGCTTGTTTGATGTGAACCAGTTTGAAAGGCAAATCCATTAATTATTCATATTAGTAACAGTATCATTGAGGTTTTGTCCTGTCGAATTAAATGTAGTATCATATGCAAAATGCACAAAGGATAACCTGTCGCTAGTTTTTACAATATCTTTAATATAA
>SDVV010030771.1:0-11634 GCA_016164225.1 Gammarus roeselii
TGTGCTGAGATTGCACCTGTATAAACAAAGAGATAGCTGTGCTGGGATTGCACCTGTATAAACAAAGAGATAGCTGTGCTGGAATTGCACCTGTATAAACAAAGAGATAGATGTGCTGGGATTTCACCTGTATAAACAAAGAGTTAGCTGTGCTGGGATTGCACCTATTGATACATTGGGTGAATCGCACCTGAACAACTTCGCCATGAACACCGGATCCGCGGCAGACTAAAAACTGAATGGTCGAGATCACTAAGAGCGCAAAATATGCAAGTCTCTACGACAACCAACCGTTTAAACCCTTTGCAAAATAAACAACGACCGTTGTTGGTGAATCAGCAATGACAATCGTCAACAACATCGATCGACCCATACAAGATAAAACCGGGGACCCACGTCAAGTGTTTCCATTAACAGTACAGAGAGGAAACGTCATCAGCATCCAACAACCCCAGTCCCATTCCACCCATGCCATTCTCTCTTTCCATTCCAAACTCAGATCGTCCCACCCCCTCCACTTCTCCCCTCCCACGCGCCATTGCATCCTCCCGTCCTTAGGGAGCAAAGTAGCGACGAGGGACTTGAACCTCAATAAAAAGCAGACCGCGGAAAACTGTATACACTCCCGCAAAAAACACATTGATCAGGCATCAACTCCACGGCAAACAAGTGAGCCAAGCCGAACACGTCGCGCCGATCAAAATTCACTCTGCAGGGGGTGCAGTGCAGCTGCAGGTCTTGAAGGAGATCTAGGGATGGAGGCGGGCAGAATAGGATATGAGAGGGATATTCAGGACTATATAAGAGGTAACAATTTGTTTGGTAATAAACTCGGATAACAAGTTTTATTTAGGGATGAAGGTGGCAGGAATATGATAGGACAGGGATGTTCTGGACTATTATATAGGTAACAATTTGTTTGGTAGTAAATCCAGTTAACAAATAAACAAGTTTAATTTAGGGGTTAAGGCGGAAGGAATATGATATTTTGAGGGGATATTCTGGGCTATAATAAAGGGGACAATTTGTCTGGTAGTAAACCAAGTAAGCAAATTTAATTTAGGAATGAAGGTGGCAGGAAAATGATACGACATGGACATTCTGGACTATTTTAGAGGGAACAATTTGTTTATTGGTAAACCCAGTTAACAAGAAAACAAGTTAAATTTATAGATGAAGGCGGAAGGAATATGATATGAGAGGAATATTCTGGGCTATAATAAAGGGGACAATTTGTTTGGTAGGAAACCAGGTGAACAAGTTTAGTAAATCTGATAGGTTGTCACTATAACCGATTTGAATTTTATCTCGCAAATTAATGCATTATGTGCGGAACCAGATTGGGATACAGGTCTTTCATAATATATGCAATAACATACATATAATTATATACAATTATAACGAGTTAAAAGCTTTAAGCTGCATCCAGTTGGCTCGCTTCTCGTGCCCGACCCTAAGAGATATTAAATGATGAAAAGTTTCAGTTTGTGTTGAACCAAATTTTGTGAAGAAACCTTTAAACGGAAAATTTTCAGATAGTTTGTGTGACAGCATCAAATATGTGTTGTTAGATAACGCCACACCTCGCCGATTCGTTTTGCCGCCCATCATCAGCGGGTACCTATGTTCCATCCTCACCAACTTGTCGTGGGTCACACATAACCTACCGAACAGAGACTTGGACGACATTAGCCAACAGTCGTGTATTAAAGTTGCAATAAGTGTCGAAATAAATACCATAAGTATTTTGTTCGTAGAGTATCGTGTCCATGCTAATCTCAGGCATGTCGGTCAGACTAACGAGTAGGTAGGAAGCCTCATCAACCCTCCCCTGCAGCTATTTTTTCTGTTTCCAGACTTGGTCCTCCATCAAAAAGTTCCCGGACGTTCCTCTACTCAAAAGACAAACTTGGGTGAGCAGATCTGGTGTTGGGTCGTCACCCGGGCCAGTGTTGAGAGAAGGTCGGCTGCCGCGTTGTAGAGTCTCTTCCAGGAAACAAGTTCTTCAATGGTACGCAGATATCGAGTTAATCAAAAATTCAACAATAAATGTATTATTTGTTCAACGTAATGAATGATGAAGTTCACAATAAATAACATCGTAGACGTCACTCATATTCTTTGCTGTGTCTGCTGCCCTCATAACATAGCTCTTCATGAGACTGCTTCACGTACTTCACCGCTCCTCACTTTCCCTCGATGTGCCTGCTGTCTTGCTTAAATAGCCCAACACCACGTCCTTCACCGCCCCTCTTTTTCCCTCGCTGTGCTTGCTGTTCTCCTAACATTGCCCCACAACACGTCTTTCACAGCTTCTCTTTCCCTCGCGGCGCCTGCTGTCCTCCTAACGTCGCCCCACAACACGTCCTTTACCACCCCTATCCTTCGCTGTGCCTACTGTCCTCCTAACGTAGGCCCCACAACACGTCCCGCACCGCCTCTCTCATCCCCTCGCTGTGCCTGCTGCTCCCTTAACACAGCACCACAACACGTCCATCACAGTCCCCCTCTTCCCATCGCTGTGCATGCTGCCCTCCTAACACAGCCCCACAACACGTCCCTCACCGCCCCACAACCGCCTCTTGTCTTGCCTGCCTCGCTCCCCTCTTTTGCATTAGGTTGTTAAGCCGCTATCACTTTATAATTCATCGACCGTCACTTCAACGAGTCGAACAGAGGGAAGAAGCTTGGGATGAAGAGACGAGGGGTCTTTGTGGCCTAGAGTCGAGAAGGAGTGACGTGGCAGTGACGGCTAAGATGCTGTATCTAGCTTCAAGTGTCAAATACTTTGTCCGAGCTTGAATAGATGAAATTTAGACCGAGTAATTGGAAAGAGTATCTAGAGACGGTATTTCACCCAATACAGGTGACGGGGTCTGACGACGCGGTGCTGGCCTAGCGATGGAAATTGGTCGAGATTGCTGGTTCGCTGTCGATTAATTGCGTCCGGCGTCGTGAACGTGTGACAGGGAGCAGAAACGATAAGCTGACATTTCGGGGCTCAGAGGTGGCTACCTCATTTAGTAAGACCATGTTCTGAAGACACTATCTCGCATCGTTCCCAACACTCATTGTGGTAGAATTGGTAGCACAAACATCACCGAATACAAACAAGAAAGGGCAGATCGCAAGTCAACTCTATCGTACAGATACTCATTTTAGAGAGTTATCCCCCTTAAGGAGTCCTCGCAATTGGCCCGGTTAGGGATGAGGGATGATGGTTTAAAGGGTGACTGTGTCCTCAGTGACGAATGATAAGGGATGTCGCCGGAGATGGTGGAGGTCTGGAGGCTGATTGATGAAGGCCACAGGGTTAATAGCTGGCTGTGTTCAACGTGGCAGTTAGTGGTTAACTTAAGTCGATGTTGCTGGTAGTCATGCAGTTAGTGGTTAACTGTGACGTGATTTGAGATCATACAGTAAGTAGTTAACTGTGGTGACGTGGCTGGCGGTCATACAGTTAGTAGTTAATGGTGATGACGTGGTTGGAGGTCATACAGTTAATAGTTAATTGTGATGACGTGGTTGGAGGTCATTCAGTTAGTAGTTAACTGTGATGACGTGGCTGGAGGTCATACAGTTAGTAGTTAAATGTGGTGACGTGGCTGGCGGTCATACAGTTAGTGGTTAACTGTGACGTGGCTGGAGGTCATACAGTTAGTAGTTAACTGTGATGACGTGACTGGAGGTCATACAGTTGGTAGTTAATTGTGACGTGGCTGGAGGTCATACAATTCGTAGTTACCTGTGATGACGTGACTGGAGGTCATACAGTTAGTAGTTAAATGTTGTGACGTGGCTGGCGGTCATACAGTCAGTAGTTACCTGTGACGTGTCTGGAGGTCGTACAGTTAGTAGTTAACAGTGATGACGTCGCTTGAGATCATAGAGTTAGTAGTTAACTGTGGTGACGTGGCTGGAGATCATACAGTTAGAAGTTAACTGCGGTGACGTGGCTGGAGGTCATACAGTAAGTAGTTAACTGAAGTGACGTGGCTGGAGGTCATACAGTTAGAAGTTAACAGTGGTGACGTGACTGGAGGTTATACAGTTAGTGGTTAAGAGTGGTAAAGAGACAGAAAGTAACAAGGTTAATAGTAAGGCCAAGACGGCCTCGAAAATGCTTCAATCGCGCCACTAGAAAACACCTAATTAAACACAGTTGCGTGAACAAAATGAATCATGTACGTTCACCTAAATATCTTTCCCTTTTCCCAACCTGGGACCACCGTGAGCACGTCATAACCGCTGATCAATAATCTGCAAGACACGTTGCCTGTGTGTCTTATCCTCTCTATTAGGCGAGACAACACGTCATAACCGCTGATCAATAATCTGCAAGACACGTTGCCTGTGTGTCTTATCCTCTCTATTAGGCGAGATAACGGCTCTTAACCGATGCACCTTTCTGTAGCTTTCTTGTAGTATCGAATTTATTCACGTAATATATTTTTTTATAATCTTGCTGATTATATAGCGTATAGGAGAAGCCAGCTCTATCGAACATATGGACATGACAGATACTGTCCCCGTCAAGGTTGGATAATAGATGCCTAATATTTCAGTTGAAGTTCTTCACGAAATAACAAACGACTTCTCGGATTATCTCGGGTCGCAATAAAAGATTACGTTAGAGGTCTGTTTTTCGGCTCAAAGTTTGGGAAGTTTTTACCCGTTTTTCCTGCTAACTGGAGCCAAATTGAGACGAGTAATTACAGAAACTGTCCCAAGAAGTTTTTTATTGATAATTCATCTTGCCGACGGACGAGTTTGAGCCAGAGCGACTCAGGCACCTGGGGCACGATGAGCTGTGCGAGTGTGCGGAGAAGGCAGCGTCTCAGCGGTGAGATGTCTACATGATACAACATAGCGAACAAGGAATCAGCATTGAGTAATCTTCAGGATACGAATCAGTGATGAATTGTCTTCAGGATACGAGGCATTGATGAGTTGTCTTCAGAATACGTGACAGCGATGAGTTGTCTTCAGAATACGTGACAGCGATGAGTTAACTTCAGAATACGTGACAGCGATGAGTTGTCTTCAGAATACGTGACAGCGATCAGTTGTCGTCAGATTACGTGACAGCGATGAGTTGTCTTCAGAATACGTGACTGCGATGAGTTGTCTTCAGAATACGTGACAACGATGAGTTAACTTCAGAATACGTGACAGCGATGAGTTGTCTTCAGAATACGTGACAGCGATCAGTTGTCGTCAGATTACGTGACAGCGATCAGTTGTCGTCAGAATACGTGACAGCGATGAGTTGTCTTCAGATTACGTGACAGCGATCAGTTGTCGTCAGAATACGTGACAACGATGAATTGTCGTCAGAATAGATGTCTGCAATAGGATTGGCAGCCTTTAGTTATTAAAATTTTGGGAAAAGTTTAGTGTATCTTAGTGTCAGCCTTCAGCATACTAGATCACATTTACAGGTTTCTTCGTATCACCCGACCCTAGTGACACCCAGTCTAACACCCACTATTGGCTGACCCCATTACGTGAACCATGCGTCACACATCCCTAGCATACCCCACAGTGTCACCACAAACCAATGACAGATCGCATTACCAGCCTCCTCAACCCCATTCAGTTTACCTTACCCACGCCATGTTATCTCACCCTCACCAACTTTCGTAAGCCTCACCAAGAAGTGCAAACCTCAGCTCCTTCAGAGGGCATTGTTTGACAGGTGCCGAGCTGAGGTTTATAGCAGTCGCTATCGACTGCGGCGACCACAGACATACGAGTTCCACCCCTCCCAATGTGCAGGGTGCCATGGAACAGCTGTCATGAAACTCAATCCTGTATCCCCAAGTGGCTGAAGTTAATCTGATACTGGCGCACGTAATTGCTCCCTATTTATTATGACCTTCACTTCGGCAGCGAATGGTGACACTCTGTATCAAGAATAATGCTAAGTAGGTGAAGTGAGTATTGAACAGAACTTCTCAACGAGGCTGAGGTTGAGACACAAGCGCAACTTGATAAAAATGATTGCTAACCTGAACCCTGGCGTGATAACAATGATCGCTAACCTAAGCCCTGGCGTGATAACAATGGTCGCTAACCTGAAGTCTGGCGTGATAACAATGGTCGCTAACCTGATGTCTGGCGTGATAACAATGGTCGCTATCCTAAACCCAGGCGTGATGACAATGGTCGCTAACCTGAAGTCTGGCGTAATAACAATGGTCGCTAACCTGAACCCTGTCATGATAACAATAGTTCCTAACCTGAATTCTGGCGTGATAACAATGGTCGTTGACTTTAATCCTGGCATGATAACAATGGTCGCTAACCTGAAGTCTGGCGAGATAACAATGGTCGCTAACTTGAACCCTGGCGTGATAACAACGGTCGCTAACCTGAAGCCTGGCTTCATAACAATGGTCGCTAACCTGAAGCCTGGCGCAACTGCTGTGGTCCACCACGCCCTCCATTACGAAGAAGCCTGGCGTGACTGTTATAGTCTACCTCGCCCTCCATTACGAAGAAGCCTGGCATGACTGGTAAGAAGCCTGGCGTGACCTGTATGGCCCACCTCGCCCTCCATTACGAGGAAGCCTGGCGTGAGTGGTAAGAAGCCTGGAGTGACTGGTATGGCCCACCTCGCTTTCTATTATGGAGACCCCTGGCGTGAATGGTAAGGTAAGAAGACTGGCGTGACCAGTATGACCTACCTCGCCCTCCATTACGAAGAACCCTGGCATGATCGGTATGACCCACCTCGCTCTCCATTACGGAGAACCCTGGCGTGACTGTTACGAAGCCAGGCGTGACCGGTATGGCCCACCCCGCTCTCTTTTACAAAGAAGCCTGGCGTGACTGGTAAGAAGCCTGGCGTGACTGGTAAGAAGCATGGCGTGACCGGTATGGCCCACCTCGCCCTCCATTATACGAAGAACCCTGGCGTGACTGGTAAGAATCCTGGCGTGACTTGTATGGCCCACCATGATCTCTATTATACGAAGAACCGTGGTGTGACTGGCAAGAAGCCTGGCGTGACCGGTATGGCCCACCTCGCCCTCCAATATACAAAGAACCGTGTCATGACTGGTAAGAAGTCTGGCGTGACCGGTATGGCCCACCTCGCCCTCCATTAAACGAAGAACCCTGGCGTGACTGGTAAGAAGCCTGGCGTGACTGGTATGGCCCACCTCGCCCTTCATTACGAAGAAGCCTGGCGGGACAGGTAAGAAGTCTGGCGGGACTGGTATGGCCCACCGCGCCCTCCATTACGGAGAAGAGACCCATATTTTACTGATTGATTACATAAAGTGTGCAATTCCCAATCTCTTGGCTCATATTAGATGAGCATCTCATAAACATATTGTCAACGTGGGTGCAAAAAAAAAGTAATTACGAACAAATAGTTGGATTGGAAGTGTTTGTAGGATGTAAACCAGAGTATAAGAACCAGATTTGTGCTTCACCTACGATTATTCATTGCTGTTGTTCGAGCTACGCACCTGATGAGCCAACACATGACGAAATGAGCCACGGTTAACATGTAGGATTGATTGAGTCCGTATCCTTGGCCAAATTGACCCCCAAGAACAGTATATGAAAACCAACAGGACCTTGGCATATTAGACACTTTACTGCAGAAGTTGCCATGAAGAAAAAAAAGAAGCAGGGCTTTGTTGAAGTCACCAACAGCACGTATGAAGGTAACTTCTCTCCTTTCTGATGGCCAGTGCTCGTGCCTTTTGCTATAACTCAAACTGGTAATTGCAGGGCTAGGTGGGCCATGCCCGTCACGCCAATAATGCAGGGCAGATGAGGCCACGCCAGTCACACCAATAATGCAGGGTGAAGGAATCTACGCCAGTCACACCAGTACTACAAGGCTGGGATGTCAACGCCAGTCACGCCCATACTGCAGGGCGGAGGAGGTCACGCCAGTCACACCAATACTGCAGAGCGATTTGGGCCACGCCAGTCACGCCAACACTGCGAGGTGAAGGAATTCACGCCAGTCACACCAATACTGCAGGGTGAAGCAATCCACACCAATCTCATTAAAACTGCAGAGCGAGGTGGGACACGCCACTACTGCAGAGCAAGGTGGGTCACGCCAATACTGCAAGGCGAGGTGGGCCACGTCAGTTACGCCAATACTGCAGGGTGAACGAATCCACGCCGGTCACACCAATACTGCAGGGCGAAGGAGGTCACGTCAGCCACACCAATACTGCAGGGCGAGGTGGGCCACACTAGTTACACCAACAAGGCGAAGAAGGCCACGCCAGTAACACAAATACTGCAGGGGAAGGTGGGCCACGTCAGTCACGCCAACACTGCAGGGCGAAGGAGGCCACGACAGTCACACCAATAATCCAGGGGGAGGTGGGCTAAGCCAGTCATGCCAATACTGCTGGGCAAAGGGGGCCGCACTAGTCACACCAATATATCAAGGCGAGGTGGGCCACGCCAGTCACGCCAGTAATGGAAGGCAAAGGAGGCTACGCCAGTCACACGGATACTGCAGGGAGAAGGAGGTTCCGCCTGTCACAGCAAAATTGCAGAGGGCCACGCAAATGATGGAGGGCGAGGTGTGCTACGCCAGTTGCAACATCAATGCAAGAAGAGGTGAGCCAGGCCAGTCACGCCAATACCGCAGGACGAGACGTCACGCCAACCATTCAAGTCACTCTATGAGCTGAGCTCGCCTGTCACCGTAAGTTTTGAGCGCTGCCCAATGCGTGCCTAACGTCTGATACAGTGAGGAGCTACCTTGAAGCAAGGGGGGGATAAAGTGCGTCTCGGAGCGGAGATGACAAGGGCAACAAGAAAAGCGTCTGTAGCCTGGGCATGATGAGGTAAGAGGGGGTGGTATGAGGCTGAGTGTGGATATGGTACCACGACGGGCGCCTATGCGGTGCAACATGAGAAGATGACAGGCGCCTATGTGGTGCAACATGAGAAGATGGCAGGCGCCTATGCGGCGCAACATGAGAAGATGACAGGCGCCTGTGCGGTTTGACATGAGAACATGATGGCAGGTGCCTTTGTAGTGCGACATGAGAGCACGATTAAAGGACAAGACACAGGCTGTGTGTGAGGAATGATTCAATAAAGTAGCCGCTAAGATGAACAGGAGTAAGTTAGTATGGGCAGAAGATGGCGTTCAATGCGCCTATGAGGTGTCCGGGTGCATGTGTTCTAGACTGCATTGGCAACGACCCGATGCCAATGAGTCTACACAGTGTGTTTGCAAGTGGACAGTAGAGTTAATACAAGAGGCGTCGATAGTGTCGTATGCTTCGTGTATTATTGCATTTTCGTTTCACCGCAACAAATGCTTCCCAGAATGAAATTCTGGTAATGCTTTCCCCTGACAATTCTTATATCAATATTTGCCAGATGCTCTACTTTACACTATTGTGTTAGAAGAAAGATAAAGCAATATCCTGTCAAGTTGTCCATTAATTGAAGTTCTAAAAGGGTTATTTTTACTTATGGAGTTTGAGAATAATATGTCCAACAAACCAAGTAGCCAGTAGATCTCTCTGACATTGATGACACAAACACATAATCAGGATTGAGCTCTGAAACCAATCATTTATAACCGTGTTCCATTTTACCTCTTCTTCTGAATGACGCGTTATTCATACAGTAGGTCTATACTCAGAGCGATGTGACGCGGTCATCGTAATGAGGTGCACAGGCATGACATGAACAATGCATAGCAAACTTCGCACAGACAAAAAACTACGAGATTACAAGTCTTTCATTGCATTAGCCCATTTGTCGCATATTGCCGGTACGTCGTGTGGATAAATGTTATTGAAACGTGAAGAAGCTGGCCGTCATCGACATCATACGGTGTTTCTTGAGAAACAAACGTAGAAGAAGAAGAAGAAGAAATTAACCAGCGGAACCTAAGTCTTGGAACTGAGGCGAGAAAATGCTGATGCGACGGGAAAGCGAGTCAATGGCCGGGTGGAGGTTGGGGGGAGGAGTAGGGCAAAGGGAGGAAGGGAGGGAATTTTAGTTGAAAGAGAGGAAAGAAAGAGAAGTAAGGGAGCGAAAGAGAAGTGGCATGAGGAAAGTTGGAAAGGGAGTAAGTTGAAGGTAATGTGTGAAAGGGCGAGGATCATGATGAAGGGAGGAGGGTGATGAAAGAAGTGTAAGGACTGATAAGAGCAGGATGAGGAGAGAAAGATGAGGAAAAAGGGGTGGTGGTGTACGGTTTTAAGTGAAGGAAAAATTGAAAGAAGAAGGGTGAAGGGTGAGTGGAGAAGAGTGAGGAGAAATGGGTCTGGGGGTGAAGTGTGAGGGTAGAAGGTTGAAGGGTGAGGGGAAAAAAGGATGAGAGAACAACTGTGAGGGCAAACATTTCAGGAGAGAAGATGAAGGGAGGAAAGTGAGTGAAGAAGTGTGAGGGCTGAGTAGAGAAGGGAGGGGGGAGAAAGGTGAGGAGAAAAGAGTCGGGGAGTTTAGGGTGATGAAAGATGGGTGAATAGTGAGGGGAGAAGGGTGAAGCGGAGAGGGTAAGAGGAGAATGGTGAAATGAAATGGTAGACGGATGCGGAGAGAATAGAAAGGATACAAGGGTAAGGTGAGAATGGTTAGAAGGGTTAATAGATAGAGGATTGAAAAAAGATTTGCAGAAATGCTTTGTTCAAGATCTGTTCACAAAAATGCGCCGAAAAATCATTGCAATTGCACACTCCAGTTATTTAAAAGATGGTCGACGATGAGCTTAATTTCCACATGATTGCATAAGATGCCGTATGGGAGGCCGTCAATACAATTATATTTTGGTACCCCTCGAAGATACGATGAACTTCAATTCCGACCCAACAAGTGATTCAAGAGAGGGAACACGGCTGTGTTGTGTTACCCAACGAGGAAACACAGCTGTGTTGTGTTACCCAGTTAGGGAACACAGCTGTGTTGTGTTACCCAACGAGGAAACACAGCTGTGTTGTGTTACCCAGCGAGGGAACACAGCTGTGTTGTGTTACCCATCGAGGGAACGCAGCTGTGTTGTGTTACCCAGCGAGGGAACACAGCTGCGTTTTGTTACCTAACGAGGGAACACAGCTGTGTCGTGTTACCCACCGAGGGAACACAGCTATGTTGTGTTACCCACCGAGGGAGCACAGCTGTGTTGTGGTACCCAGCGAGGAAACACAGCTGTGTTGTACTCCCCACCGAGGGAACACAGCTGTGTTGTGTTCCCCACCGAGGGAACACAGCTGTGTTGTGTTCCACACCGAGGGAACACAGCTGTGTTGTGTTACCCACCGAGGGAACACAGCTGTGTTGTGTTCCTCATCGAGGGAACACAGCTGTGTTGTGTTAACCAACGAGGGAACACAGCGTTTTGTGTTACCCAGCGAGGGAACACAGCTGTGTTGTGTTACCCAGCGAAGGAACACAGCTGTGCTGTGTTACCGAGCGAAGGAACACAGCTGTGTTGTGTTACCCAACGAGGGAACACAGCTGTGTTGTTACCCAGCGAGGGAACACAGCTGTGTTGTGTTACCCAGCGAGGGAACACAGCTGTGTTGTGTTACCTAGTGAGAGAACACAGCTGTGTTGTGTTCCCCGCCGAGGGAACACAGCTGTGTTGTGTTCCCCATCGAGGGAACACAGCTGTGTTGTGTTACCCAC
>SDVV010030772.1:0-11634 GCA_016164225.1 Gammarus roeselii
TATATATGTTAGTACACAATCTGCCAGAGATTGGTAAAACTATGGTGCCATGAGGATAGATTTGATAAGAATAAAGCCTAAATCAATGAAGAAATACCCCACATAAGTATGGAAAAAGGAAAAAAAATTAAATCTGTGTTAGATTAGGTTAGGATTGGTTAGGATGGGTTAGGTTTACGCCCCCTTTACATTACAAACCTATTGTGAAAAATATTAGAGTGGATATTGTGACTGCTCGAATAAATCAGATATTCCGAATTGGAACGAAATCTCATAACAAAGCCTGAAATAATCAATAATTTCTAACTGTACAAACTATAAACGGTTAACATACATTTATAAAAGATATACATGAGGGAATAAGCATCTAGTAAAGGCATGCGAGCGAATAACCTAATTGAGATGTACATTAAATTATTGAAGAATTTTAACACTAACACTCAACACAAATCCGGCATACAATTACTCATCACAAGCCTCTCATGTTCTCCAAGACGACTTGAAATAGGACCCAAATCCAATGTCGAGAGGTAAAACATAGTAATATTTTGGACCACTATATCCAGTTAAGCTAATTTATACCCAACAGTACATGAAATTATACGAATTTATACCTGATATAGTTACATTCCTATGATAACCGTTCGAAATCATACAATAACAACACCTATAAAATAGCTAAATAAGATACTCTGGTATGGTATAAGCAACATTGATTAGGTATGATTTACGATGTATCCTACCATACCCCAGATGATAAATCCTACACCAATATGGAACGTGTATGGTCAATCAATACATGATGCTGATGTACATTACCGATCTTGTAATAGATAAAAGTGAAATAATCCTGTACTTGAACTCCTGAGGTGAATTGAAACAGGCCTAAGATCATATACTTACATAAAAAAACATACGGAAGAAATATCTGACAGTAAAACAAATACTGAGTTCATGCATACTAAAAAAATTATGCGACAATACCCGTTCAATCAGAAGAAATTCCTAGGCCTTACTTAGATATAATATCTATAATAGGACAAAATCCAAGCCCACTGTGTCATAACAACGAACTCTACAATGCTTTACTAGGTCACTTCTCAGCAATCTACCACTGTTATATAACAAATTTAGAGGTAACATCCAGTCATGGTACAATACCTCAGACATCCCAGGCATCTGTTTAGTCCATCATCTCTGAACAACGTCGAGCAAAGTCACATCCTGGACATAACCAAGAATCCATACACAGGTACAGTTAGCAAGAAAGGGCTTGCCTTGAGTTTCAAAGAGTGTGGCCATAAAAATCTGGGCATCTGTTCACTGACGACTTATGTAAATCACTACAACGATCAGTAGCTTGTCGCATAACCTCTGTAACAACCCCATGAAACTTAAGACCGACATACACAGGGACTTACAAATTCACGTTCAACATGGATGAAGTCCAACTGACTACCAAAGAGTGTAAGCCGCCTCTACACCAGGACCCATCCATCCAGTATATCGTCTTCTAAATCGTTAAACTACACACTTGCTAGGGTTCAATGACAAAATTCCGCAGAGATGCAGTACGTGTTTACACCTCTTAAACATACATTCCTATAATTATCGTGGAAAAAATCGCACAGCAATAATAAAATAACTACGTAATTCTCTACTCTGCTCTAATTAACATTAAAAATTGTAATACACTAGGGTATCCATCATAGTAAATCGATCTACTTATAAAAATACACGTAAACGCAAATTTTTAACAAATCGAATCTTCCATAGCTATCTATAATATCCACGTCAAACATTGTCCTAGGATGTAAAAAGATATATAAAACAATAAAAATACAAAACATGTAATTAAATTATATCTGAAACAAAGTTCTACATTGCAGATACAAACGTAATATATCCTAATATTCCTGTAATTGTATAAAATACCCAATACCTTGCATCGAAGAAGGAAACTGTACAGAGAGTATACAAAACTGGAGGAAATATACTAAAAAGCAAGAAGATCAATTCTATACCATACCCAAAAAAATGCAATGAAAACCATGATGTACGAGAAAAAAAACATGTAACCAACAAAACAACTACGTGAATAAGTTGTCAAGACATGCGACGGATTTACGAAACTGAAACATATAGTAAATGATGTGGAGTACTTCTACTCGAACACGCAATTGTAGATAGAAATTTGATGAAAATCATTCTCCAACTCAGTCCAAAACAATGGTTAAATTAATCTCCTTTAATTAAAGCAATCACGTCTTACTCGTAACAGAATGTCATATTTATACATAAAAATACTAAAATGATGCAATAACCGACCAATTATGCCTAAAATATTGTTCTACATCGAAGATGCAAACCTAAAATATCCAAGAAATTCCTATAACTGTATGAGATAACTATTCAAAATTCCGAAAACAATACAAATTCAACATATCTCAACCAATCATTACTAAGTATACATAACACAATATAATAACTTACAATAAATCTATAGCGTTCAGCTACTCTCGCTGTAGGGCATCCAACCGATACCCACTTCACAAAAAATCGAGATAAGACTACCCGAACAGTCTACATAGGCTTGATAACGGTCCATTTGCCACTTGCGGATACATGGTAACACCGATATATCAGGTTCACAACTGGATAATGTGTTATGGGGTAGATAGATTCTAGTAACGAAGCTGCTGCATCAACTCAGAAGACAAACACCAACTCGCCAACTATCAAACTATTGTATCACACTATTCCCATAGATATTATATACATATGAAATAAATAGATGAAAAACATAAAACGTTGCCCCAAATCCCATCAACACGCTTTAACAAGCATCCAACCGCTAAGAACCAACCAGCCCACCACCAAATGAGTCAATTATACCCCAACTTGATAAGAATACAAACATATATGTACAGCAAAAATGTATAGAATCATTAAAACACACATAAATACATAATGAGACAGACACTCAAACAAAGCAATCATGCCACATAAATTACTGATAAAACAAAGAACAGGTAAGAGTAGCCTCACCTAATTCTCCAAAGCGCATCCAACTTATTGCCTAGAGGGTCCCGACACCCCATCCCTCGCCACTCTCCAAAATAAAATGAAGGCATATTCCTACCAGAACCGAATAAATATATGTAATGAATAACAGTTAGCATCCAAGTGTACTCCAATACCGTCATCTAAAGAAGGAAAAAAATATATAAATACAATGAACATTAATAACAAATATAAATTAAAATGTTCAAAACAAACTTTCCCAATATATATTATTAAGCATGGGCCGAAAGCCCCCCGCCCTCTTCCACCCCTTCGCGTCGCCCGCCTGCCTTATCAGTGACTCCGCCCATATCTGATCCCGCCTGCCTGACTCTGGCCAACCCCCGCCCCACCGCTAATTATTCCTATCTATATTCCTCAACTAAATTGCGTTTCAGCGACATATAAGCTACTCTCGTCACACATCAGAAATAATGGCTCACTGCGATTGGGTTTCAATTGAAACTAGCCGAAAAATGTGTTCTGTGACAATTAACCGCTGAAAATAATTCACACTCAGCAATGAAAATAAATGCCAAGTATTAGTGAAAATGATGTACAGTAATAACGAAAAAAATGCGCAGTATCAGTGAAAATAATGCACAGTAAAAAGGTAAAAAATGCCCAGTAATAGTGAAAAAGTCATGCTCATTAATAACGAAAATAAAGGCTCAGGGATAATGAAAAGTAATACACAGTAATTACGAAAAGAAATGCACAGTAATAATGGAAAGTAATACACAGTAATTACGAAAAGAAATGCACAGTAATAATCAAAAGTAATACACAGTTTTTACGAAAAGAAATGCACAGGAATAATAAAAATCTGTAGACATGAATAAGGAAGAGAAATACTCAGTAATAATGAAAAGTAATGCACAAAAAATAACGAAATGGAATGGCTTAGTGTAGTAGTGTTCACACAACAATAACAGTTCGGGCTGCTGGTCGTGAACTGCGTGCGTGGCTGGCTGCCTGGTATTCATGGCAACACGTGTTGGAATGTTGCTGGTTTGAAATGGGCACCTACTGAGCAAATAGTTACTTGGCACAACTCCATAAGTGCTTGGCACAACTCCAAGCACGTATGCGGAGATTTCCAACGTGACTTTTTTTATGATTTTTGAACATCCCACAGAAAAAATACTTCGACTGAAATTTTTTGACCAAAGAAATCGTAGTTTTCTTCGTTATAGTGCTTTTACTTCTGCCCAGGTTCTTGTGTTTTGCATCACCATCTCGTTTAAACTGTTTTGTTTTGGTGACACCACTGTGAAGGAAAAGAATTAGCGTGCCTAATTACTACTTCATCAAACAACTTTACCGAGACGGGCTGAACAAGACAGAATGGATCATTGACATTTATTAGTTAATTCACTATTCTGAAAAAAGCAATCAAATTTGGGACAAGTATCCCAAATTGAAAAGGACATGTGGGGGTCTTGTTTTGATGGTGATTGGTGAGAATCAAACATTTATAAGACCTGCCTATCTTAAATAAGAGCGAAAAACTTCATCATTCGGACAGTTGTGCTGCTTGACTTGAGAATGGGGACATTTTTCTTGCGAGGAGCCGTTAAGCGGGATAGCCTCCGGTGGAATTGAGGGATGAATATAGGGAATGGAATACAGGGAATGTGTCAATTTGTTTACACGTTTGAAATAAAAAGTACCTACCCGAATCATAGTTACCAGAATTCTGAAACGCACCTTATGGAGGAACGTCAGGCATGAAAAAGACTGCTAATCTCCGGTTTAACCGGCATGAAAAAGGCTGCTACCGGTTTACCCTCCCATCCCGCACTAGTGGTGACTGACGCCTTATGATGATTACTTTCAACTAATTATATACCAACTCCTCATGCCCGTCTTCCAGGTTTACACAATGGCTTTAAACGTTGACTACAGACCGTACGTGATGATGAAATAAGGATCCAGTATATTATTTAACACTTATATGTCGTTGTGGTGTTCATTTGAAAGATTTTGAGTTGGGACTTAGGAAACATATCGCACCCTTGTTGGCGCTGGAGATGGCTGGTTGCTTCCTGCTCAGATTGGGGGTGAGCTGTCTCCCACTCCCATATTTGTGGGTGAGAAGCAGGGATTGACTGGTCCGGGCAAGCGGCGACTTGTTGGTGGCCGGCCTCTGAGCTGCTTTCCTTTAACACGTCTCAAATACAAATTATGAGATGCGCATCACATTGTGTGTCTGTATAGAAGACAAGTGGTACCTATTGTAATAACATTTTATTCATGGGAGGCTTGTGATGAGTGATTGGTACTTATGGACTAAATGGCCATGAATATGGACACCCGAGCGAGCGGTTATGATTCTTTCTTAAAGCAAACTCGACGGTACTTGGGGAATGCAGGCATCCGGGCTCAGAGATGATGTGGGATGCAGCAGCACTATTAGTGGATGTTGTTCTACAACATGCCATTTTATCTCGGACCGAGAATTTCTTATGAGTACAATGGCATAATTCACATTTATTAACAAGGTCCAAATGACACCTAAACATTTTGTGAGGACTTTTGAAACAAGTCCTTACAAGTTATTAGGTTTTGATTTTTTTTATTAGGTAATCATAAACGAGTTCAATATATTTCAACAACGGCATGATGTTTTGAGCAGCTGGCGGCTGAGTCATTCTTGCATAGAAGAGCTTGTACTGTAATGCCAAACGGAAGGCACGTACTCGCTGATATACTCATAAGAGTCAATCGGCAATCTAGTTACTATTGACATCATTGTAGCCATTGGTGGTACTGAAGAGATGCCAGATTCCGCCAGAATAACTGATTTAATTGGAGTTGAACCTCATTTCCACCGAAGTCTCGACGCGAGTCATCGCACGCTCCCCCGTGGGGCACGCTCCCCCCTAGGGCACGAAGATCATCGATTGTTACGTTGGCACACTTTCGTGTGTGGAAAAAATGACCTTATCTAGGTTAAATATAAGAATTACATCAATAGTGGTACATACATAAGCTGTTGCGTACAGGAAACGAACGGATTTAAACGCAGCTAATCAACAGATTATCGTCTCTGTGCCTTGTGGGGTAGAGAGAGCACCCCGCGTACTCATATATTTGGGAGTTACACAGCTTCGTATAGTCCAGCATGTTTTCCAAAAGTGACTAGCTTTTCTGGTAGGTCAGGTCAGTGAGCTAGCTTTGTAGGTTGCACGAGGGCCTTAAGAAGGCTCGTTGGGCTGCTGTGAGTGCATTGCAGTCCATCAGTAAATGTTTCAAGCTACTTGCCACCAAGTGGCAACAGAGCCATGGTGGCGCGTCGGGTCCCATGTCAACATTTATTATGTGGTTGTGAGTTACCCACGTACGTCTCGTGCACAAACGGTTGATGAACTCTTGGTCTCTTGTGTTGCTATGTTCTGATTCATCAACGATGCGAGAAGCCGATTGTTTTGCTGAAAGTGGCACCATCAGTAAACATGATGTGATACAAAACGTTTCCATACAATCATAATTGTGTCTCGAGTCAGAAAAGGTATAAATGAACTATTAAGGTCTATAAATGTTGCAACAAGGATTTCTCCCCCCAGCCCAACCCACCAATAACATTTTTAGAGAATTTTCAATAGCAAAAGCCGTTATGTTTGTGCGATCTCGCACCAGGTAATCTCGCACCAGGTAATCTCGCACCAGGTAATCTCGCACCAGGTAATCTCGCACCAGGTAATCTCGCACCAGGTAATCTCGCACCAGGTGATCTCGCACCAGGAGAGTCCATGATAGTGACTGAGAGCTCTGTTTTCTACAGGCCTATTGTTAGTTTGAAATATTGTGACTCATTTACAACACAATTCCTGGTGGTGCGCGGGTTGTGGGTGAAATGTACGTACACTTTTTAAGGACAGGTGAACCAGTGTCAATACAGCGGCCGTCCCAGCAATGACCACCTAGCAACGTGGTGTTTGCATAAATCGTCAGGTGATTAATGTGACGACTAGTGCGATGGTGACGGCTAGAGAATTGTCTTGGCATAAAATCTTGTTAACACCCAGACAGCTGTTGTTATTAACACGCAGACAGCTGTTGCTTGGTGCAGTGAAGGGAAGACTCCGTTCATGTCGAGACGTGCTGGCCAATGCCAGCGACCGAGGAAGCGCATAGGATAAAGAAGAGCTGTACAAGATTCCCAAGGCGTGAGAACTCCGCAATCATGTACTCAGTTGACAAACGTGGTCAAAATTGAACAATTAAGTGAAGAGGGAAGCGATTTCGGTCAACATTTTATTTAGTTGAATTCACTTTTCATATCCTAATTTTGGTCAGTTTTAACAATGCGCGTAAGGTTGTGGTTAGTTGCACTTTATCAGATTAATGGGTTCGTCGTCAACGAAGTTTTGGTGTGGGTTAATTAGACTTGTGATTGATGAGAGCGTCTCGTGGCCATGCTATAATTGTGACAAGTAAATATTGTGGCAACGTTGTAAGATTAGAAGGAATAACAGGCTAGGCGTGCAGTCTTCTTACAAATTTATTTAAATAAAGTGAAGAGAAGCGTATTTCGCAAATTTCAATCCATAGCATTGTTTTTTCAACTCCCACTATGCTCTTTTACATAAGAATTTGCATTCATAATCTAGCAATAAACTATGATTGATAATAGTAGCATTTCAGATATGATGTTTACAAGTATAGAACTGTAGGAATTATGTTTTTTTAGACGGGCTAGGATTCTAATTTTACAGTTTTCTTGGTAAGATAAGAAAAAAAACTAAAAAAATCTCCGATTCTAATAAAAAAAAATGAATTATAACTTTGAATGGAGGTAATTTTCTACGTAATTCATTGTTATACAAATTTGTTTGGACATTTGTTCGATTTAATTTCGGCCAGAAACTTGTTAAAACGGGCCTTGGCTGCTTTAGTAACAAAACGTGCGGCGTATTGAGCGGCAGCGGTAAAACGGGCACTGCGTTGTTTGTGTACTGCATAGTATGGGCACCCCGTAATAGTGGCATCACATAATATGGGCGCTGCATAGCATGGGCACCGTATTGTATAGGCACCGAATAGTATGAACACCGCTTTCTATGCCCACCGCTTAGAATATGCAACGCATAGCACTGGCACCGCATAGTACTGGCGCCGCATAGAATGCGCAACGCATAGTATGAGCCCCGAGTAGTATGGGCACCGCATAGTATGGATACTGCTGAGTACATGCACCGAATAGTATTGGCGTTCATTCTCGTGTTATAGGATGAACGTCGCCTTCCTCTTGAATAAAACTTCATCCAAAAATTATAATGAAGTGTGTATATGGATGTTAGCGGTTCAGCCCAAAGGTTGAAAGGCTGCGCGAATCATCACCCTGGCAACTATTGCATTGTGCCACGTTACTATCTTTGGATGAACAATTGTACAACGGTCATACTTTTCCCTGGAACAGCTATGGTAGGATTACCTCTTCCCGGATATTATTTTTTACCCGTATCAAAACACCCGACGCTTCCTTTTTTTGTCCAACTGGAAAGACGTGCGAGGACGCAGACATGCCCGCGGTGATGTCTGCAGAGGTAGAAAGGTGTGATGCGGCCCGTTCACTGTTGTGGTTCACTCAAATCTCTTCCCATTTCACACTTTTAGAAGCAGTATTTTTCCACCCTTGTCGACAAACAATGACAAAGAAAACGTTCATGTCTGCCACAAGTCAATCACGTGTTTCTGAGATAATAACCGTTCATGTCTGCAGCAAGTCAATCACGTGCTTACTGAGATATTAACCGTTCATGTCTACAACAAGTCAATCACGTGCTTACTGAGATATTAACAGTTTATGTCTGCAACAAGTCAATCACGTGCTTTCTGAGATATTAAACGTCCATGTCTGCGACAAATCAATCACGTGCTTACTGAGATATTAACCGTTCATGTCTGCAACAAGTCAATCACGTGCTTACTGAGATATTAACCGTTCATATCTGCAACAAGTCAATCACGTGCTAACTGATATATTAACCGTTCATATTTGCAACAAGTCAATCACGTGCTTACTGAGATATTAACCGTTCATGTCCGCAACAAGTCAATCACGTGCTTACTGACATATTAACCGTTCATGTCTGCAACAAGTCAATCACGTGCTAAATGAGATATTAACCGTTCATGCCTGCAACAAGTCAATCACGTGCTTACTGAGATTTTAACCGTTCATGTCTGCAACAAGTCAAATACGTGCTTACTGAGATATTAACCGTTCATGTCTGCAACAAGTCAATCACGTGCTTAATGAGATATTAACCGTTCATGTCTGCAACAAGTCAATCACGTGCATACTGAGATTTTAACCGTTCATGTCTGCAACAAGTCAAATACGTGCTTACTGGGATATTAACCGTTCATGTCTGCAACAAGTCAATCACGTGCTTAATGAGATATTAACCGTTCATGTCTGCAACAAGTCAATCACGTGCTTACTGAGATTTTAACCGTTCATGTCTGCAACAAGTCAAATACGTGCTTACTAGAATATTAACCGCTCATGTCTGCCACAAGTCAATCACGTGCTTACTGAGCTATTAACCGTTCATGTCTGCAACAAGTCAATCCCGTGCCTACTGAGATATTAACCGTTCATATTTGCAACAAGTTAATCAAATGCTTACTGAGATATTAACCGTTCATGTCTGCAACAAGTCAATCACGTGCTTAATGAGATATTAACCGTTCATGTCTGCAACAAGTCAATCACGTGCTTACTGAGATTTTAACCGTTCATGTCTGCAACAAGTCAAATACGTGCTTACTAGAATATTAACCGCTCATGTCTGCCACAAGTCAATCACGTGCTTACTGAGCTATTAACCGTTCATGTCTGCAACAAGTCAATCCCGTGCCTACTGAGATATTAACCGTTCATATTTGCAACAAGTTAATCAAATGCTTACTGAGATATTAACCGTTCATGTCTGCAACAAGTCAATCACGTGCTTAATGAGATATTAACCGTTCATGTCTGCAACAAGTCAATCACGTGCTTACTGAGATTTTAACCGTTCATGTCTGCAACAAGTCAAATACGTGCTTACTAGAATATTAACCGCTCATGTCTGCAACAAGTCAATCACGTGCTTACTAAGATATTAACCGTTCATGTCTGCAACAAGTCAATCATGTGCTTACTGAGATATTAACCGTTCATGCATGCAACAAAACAATCGCGTGCTTACTGAGATATTTAAAAAAAGCCATGCCGACAGCACAACAAGTCAATCATGTGCTTACTGAGATATTAACCGTTCATGTCTGCTTAAGTCAATCACTTGCTTACTGAGATATTAACCGTTCATGTCTGCAACAAGTCAATCACGTGCTTACTGAGCTATTAACCGTTAATGTCAGCAACAAGTCAATCACGTGCTTACTGAGATATTAACCGTTCAGGTCTGCAACAAGTCAATCACGTGCTTACTGAGATATTAACCGTTCATGTCTGCAACAAGTCAATCACGTGCTTACTGAGCTATTAACCGTTCATGTCTGCAACAAGTCAATCACGTGCTTACTCAGACATTGACCGTTCATATCTGCAACAAGTCAATCACGTGCTTACTGAGATATTACTCGTTCATATTTGCAACAAGTCAATCACGTGCTTACTGAGATATTAACCGTTCATGTCTGCAACAAGTCAATCACGTGCTTACTGAGCTGTTAACCGTTCATGTCTGCAACAAGTCAATCACGTGCTTACTCAGATATTAACCGTTCATATCTGCAACAAGTCAATCACGTGCTTACTGAGATACTAACCGTTCGTATTTGCAACAGGTCAATCACGTGCTCACTGAGATATTAACCGTTCATGTCTGCAACAAGTCAAGCACGTGCTTACTGAGATATTAACCGTTCATGTCTGCAACAAGTCAATCACGTGCTTACTGAGATATCAACCGTTCATGTCTGCAACAAGTCAATCACGTGCTTACTGAGATATTAACCGTTCATGTCTGCAACAAGTCAATCACGTGCTTACCGAGACATTAACCGTTTATGTTGGCAACAAGTCAATCACGTGCTTACTGAAATGGTGATGTCGGGACTTCTAAGGATCGTACGGCGAGCATGAGATACTTAGTTATAACTTTGGCTCAAGTCAGGCAAAGCAAAATTGTACCTTAAATTAAAACCTCTCGCACCATTCAAGCCAATTCATTTTCTATAAAAAGATGTTGAACTTCAAATGTAAAATAAAATAGTTCATGTCTAACCGCCGTTGAGCAGAATTAAATTTCACCACAAAGCAAACGAAGTCTTACACGTGAACACCACGGAAAAGACTGGTATCGACAGGCGAGGTCTCAGAACTGCAGTGCCCAATTGTCATCGATCTTACGGTATCTGGCAACTATTCAGTACCAGCAGTGGCTACAATGATGCAGTACCAGCAGTGGCTACAATGATGCAGCACCAGCAGTGGCTACAATGATGCAGTACGAGCAGTGGCTACAATGATGCAGTACCAGCAGTGGCTACAATGATGCAGTACCAGCAGTGGCTACAATGATGCAGTACCAGCAGTGGCTACAATGATGC
>SDVV010030773.1:0-11634 GCA_016164225.1 Gammarus roeselii
TCCCAGAGTTGAAGTGTAGTGCAGTACTCTCTTCCCAGAGTTGAAGTGTAGTGCAGTACTCTCTTCCAAGAGTTGAAGTGTAGTGCAGTACTCTCTTCTAAGAGTTGAAGTGTAGTGCAGTACTCTCTTCCCAGAGTTGAAGTGTAGTGCAGTACTCTCTTCCAAGAGTTGAAGTGTAGTGCAGTACTCTCTTCCCAGAGTTGAAGTGTAGTGCAGTACTCTCTCCCCAGAGTTGAAGTGTAGTGCAGTACTCTCTTCCCAGAGTAATGACTGCATTGCGACTCATCAAATCTGGTGTTGTTAATTTGCCGCAACTATCATCCTGATTGGTGAAAGGGGAAAAAAACAAGACTGGACCAGAACTAATCCTAGTTTAACTTTAACTTCTCCAGTTCCAGTTCACAGCTCAGGCAGCCACCACATGTAATCCAAGCTTTTGCTATCACGAGAGGGGGAAATTGAAGGGCCTTAGTCTTCTTTATGCTGAACCTTGGAGAATCCTCGGGGTCGTGCCGGGGTCAGAGGCAGCCAGTTTCGGAGGGCCTTCTTGAGATGTTCAATGACATATTCCTATTGGCAGGCGTTAAGGGTGCCTCAGTAGAAGGAAACCCGAAAGTTTTTTTTAGAATTTATTACATTACTATTTCCAAATAAAGTAGAATAGGGGTCAAATGTTTGCAAACTTCTACGAATAAATTTCCGGAAATAAAATTTGTGAGACACATTTAATTATCCATACGTTGAATCAAAGGGAATGTTACGAAGAGACTGTATTTATCCTGATACAGTTATATGTCAGTCGATCATAATTGCTGATGATCGAGCGGGTATCTGGCAAGGTCATTTTAACAATGGGGGCTATTGCATGATCGACAATGATGATGAAATCGGACCATAAAAGCAGACCTCAATATTAAAATTCAAAAATTGAATATTTACGTGATAAAACTTGACCAAAGAATACATATATTCAGTCATACCATAAGCGTTTTGGTGAGCGCCGGTGTCCGATGGTGTGCCCTGGTGGACACTGGTGTGCATTGATGAGCCCTGATGTGCGCTGGTGTGTACTGGTGAGCGCCGGTGTCCGATGGTGTGCCCTGGTGGACACTGGTGTGCATTGATGAGCCCTGATGTGCGCTGGTGTGTACTGGTGAGCGCCGGTGTCCGAGGGTGTGCCCTGGTGGACACTGGTGTGCATTGATGAGCCCTGATGTGCGCTGGTGTGTACTGGTGAGCGCCGGTGTCCGAGGGTGTGCCCTGGTGTGCCCTGATGTGCGATGGTGTGTAGTGGTGAGCGCCGGTGTCCGAGGGTGTGCACTGGTGTTCATCCGTGCCAGCTTGATTCTATTTGTAGGGCGAATAATTACATCAAAGTGTTTGATGAATTTACCAACATGGTTCAAATAATCTACATCCATCATTATATCACTATGAAGTATAACCTCCAGAATTTTTGACGTCGTCTAAAGAGAAGAATGGGACTCTTCCAAGTCAGCACTGAATATCTTTTAAAGAACAATAAATGGTTATACTAATGTTCCTCTTTTTACGAATCATGAAGAGGCGAAATGACTCGTACTCTCAGTTAACTAAAATTGATATTGAAGGGTGCATAATCATGTGATGACTCATAGTCATTTAAAGTTCATCATTTACCTATCATTGGTTTCATTCATGATATGAAATTGGATGAAGGCATCCAAATGCTCGAATTACTAGACCTGGAAACCGGATCACGTGGTTCATTACAACAAGATTGATCCATTCAGGTAAATCAGGTTATTATCCAATATACCCTACCTTATACTATGAATGTATAAGTCAGAATCAGTAATGGGTTCTCTACTGACGCTGTATACAAATTCATGACCGAAACTGTTATTTAATACAACAATAATATGTTTGTATTTTTTTCTTCAGAAAAGTAAGCGGTGAAACTTTTTATAGGATTACGAAACTTGTTGCTGTTGTTCACCAAATGAAAACTGAGCGTATGACAATTAATCAAGCTTTTCTCCTCCTGTTAACGTTATTTTTTTGGATCCGTAGTTAAAAATGTCAGCCGGTAGCTGATTAATGGATTTGAATCTTCTGCAATCAATGTGAAAAAAATCGATTTCCCTGATTTTATTGGGAACGCCGCCCTCTGTGGCTAAAAACACTGATCCCAAACAGCAGCGCTGTCCTCTGAGGCCAAACGCCCCTCATCCCAAGTGGCAGTGCGTCCTGTGAGGGCAAACACGACTCATCATAGGAGGCAGTGCCGTTCTGTGTGGCCAAACACGACTTATTCCAAGAGGCAGTGCGTCCTGTGAGGGCAAACACGACTCATCCCAAGTGGCAGTGCGTCCTGTGAGGGCAAACACGACTCATCCCAAGAGGCAGTGCGTCCTGTGAGGGCAAACACGACTCATCCCAAGAGGCAGTGCGTCCTGTGAGAGCAAACACGACTCATCCCAAGTGGCAGTGCGTCCTGTGGGGGCAAACACGACTCATCACAAGTGGAAGTGCGTCCTGTGAGGGCAAACACTACTCATCCCAAGAGGCAGTGCGTCCTGTGAGAGCAAACACGACTCATCCCAAGTGGCAGTGCGTCCTGTGGGGGCAAGCACGACTCATCCCATGAGGCAGTGCGTCCTGTGAGGGCAAACACGACTCATGCCCAGGAGGCAGTGCGTCCTGTGAGGGCAAACGCGACTCATCCACAATGGCAGTGCTGTCCTGTGTGGCCGAATACGACTCATCCCAAGTGGCAGTGCGTCCTGTGAGGGCAAACGCGACTCATCCACAATGGCAGTGCTGTCCTGTGTGGCCGAATACGACTCATCCCAAGTGGCAGTGCGTCTTGTGAGGGCAAACACGACTCATCCCATGTGTTTTGGGAACAGATATTGGCAGCCCGGTCCTGTGTGGCTAAACACGACTCATCCCAATTGGGAGCCCAGTCCTTTGTGGCCAAACACGACTCAGCGTATGTGTTGTGAGATCAGATACAGGAAGCAATCAGTCTTCGTTGGAAAACGTTGGGTACTTTCCGGCTCAATTCACTACTTCAGTTACATGTGTCATGATGGGCTGCTCTATTGTTCAGATTATTTGTTGGAAACCCATTGTTACGCGAATCCTATGTTCATTTTATGTTTGATCACGTGACTATTTATGTCAGCATTTTACATACCAACACATTTTACACATTTGCAATTACATCGCGCTAATAAAAGTTAACTCAAATTGTTTATCTTCAAATCACATCTGGGAAATGCGTTGGTGGTCATCGTCACAGGAGTTCAATACATTTCGAGTGTTCATAACATGCAATTCCTAATGAAAGCAGAAAGAAGAGGTCTAACTCTGAACCCTAGCCGCTTCTCACGTGATAATACCATGACAAACTTCGGATTGGAAACTTCCTGTACGGTTGGCTGACCATATCCTGACCATGAGCTCTCATTGGACGATTCAAATAAACAGATCAGCTCCTAATATACCTCAACCTGAGCCGGGGGCCACTAATACGATATTGGTACTGACTGTTTCCTGAAATACCTGCATGTTTGCAATGATGAACCGTGGCTCCACATGTTTGTCTGGGAGAACATGGCTGGAGCTTGTTGACCCATCGTTCCATATTTTTTCTCTATAACGTACAAACATGCAAAATAGTGAGTCAGTAAGGATTTGGGAGCAATGGAGGACTCGTAGTGGCGTCATCAACTGCATCTTGGATTTTTTTTTTGAAAACGAGGAATCAGGTCATACGATTTCCACTTCGAGAGGTGGTATCATGAAAACCTTGTTAACGGTTGTTATACAGTGTTCTACTGTTATGCTGTGTTGTCTATAAATGCTTACTGTTTCTCGCGCCGCTGTGCACCAACTGAAGGTCGCATCAAGTTCCAAAGTCGCGCTCCTCGTTTCGGAATCTCTAACTAAAATGTGTCATTTACTGAAGTGCAGATCGATGTGATGGGCATCATCCTTGCAGGTCTTGAGCAGATTAATATGTGTCAGATTGATGAATAATGTCCATCCGTATATCTAACAATTCTTTATATTTAAATAATCGAGTGATGTAGTTACTGCGTTTTTTGTAGTATCTTTTTCTCTAAAGCTATTTATGACAAGTAACACTTGAAGCACATCAAGTATTGATATCGATTGGATATCTGAAATGCGCTGTTTCAACAACAATTTCAATATCATAATAATTAAATGCAAACTCAATAAAAATCACGTGATATACGGATTTGAATAACAGAGGTGTCTTCCTCTTATAAAACAAAATTTAGAAATTATCCTACACTTTTTTATTTGTTCTGCTTGACTGACCGACGATGCATCTCTGACTCCTGACTGAATAGTGTGTACTTGATCGCAGTCGTCTTTTTCAATTACCGTGCATTTGTTCTCGCACCGGGCAAGACCCCTCCTTCCGAAAGGCTTATCCACAGCACAGTTTACTGTCAGAGTTAGCATGATATATTTTATTCATCTCTCATAAGTTGAATAAGTGTTTTTTGTTTTCAACTCCCAGTTTTGAGTAGCCGTTCTCACTGAAACAAACAACTCGTGTTTGATCCCTCAATGGTCCTCTTTCAGGTGTAGCGACAAAAGTTTCGTCGGTGCTCGACCAGTCGACTCATAATTGTCACATGATTTCAACTTCATGGGGAGGCTGTGAGCACTGGCTCCATAATCTATCATTCTGAGTTCAAATTAAGTTATGATATTGGCACGGTTGTTGAAGAACTCATCGCTATTTGGTCCCATCTCTTGTTGGTCCAATCTCTTGTTAAGATATAAAAATGAGATTGCATGAAATATATTAACTGAAGCAAGAAAATATAGATTGATATATCCGATACATTTATTTTCATGTGTTAAAAGGAACATGCATATTTTATGAATACGTTATCTTAGATGATTATTCATATAAGGCATGCATTGTTTCAACCAATTTATCGATAAAAGGTGTGTCATTTGCCATTGTTTTTCCTTTTAAGGTTTCGAATTTGTGGTTTGCAATAAATTTTCCTGCTTGTGTTAGAACTTTTGCTATATTTGCTATCATCTACGTGCTGCGAATAAACACTGTCAGTAAAGTAGCAGTAACACTGTTTCCCTAATCGACTTAGCGTTCTTATGCCTTCCAAATCTTTTTCATGACACTGACATTTCCATTTCAGATTTCGCTGACTGGAAAGGGAAGTGGAATTGATGATAAACCTATTTGCCGTAACTAGTTTTTCAACAAAATCAAGCTGGTTAGTCACCAATGTTATAACAGACCGATCGAATCATTGTCAGACTACTATGTCTACATTCTTTCATAATTGCAATTCTTTGACACGTTTACTTTTTTACATATGCAATTGATATAATTTTCTAATTTTCTGATGTAATCGTACCTTTGTATGTAACCAGATTAAGCGGGTGTTAGCTCACCAGGAGTTTGTGTTGTTTATGTCTTTTCATAATATTATTTATGTACTAGTTGGTAGTTTTTTTTTATCTCTAAACATAAAATTTATTTTGTAGATTCACTGTGATTTTGAAACCTTTCATCTCGAATCGACGCATTCAAAAAATATTTATTTGATCTTGTAAGTAATTCGTTATCTGAACCATCAAAAGAACTGATCATCAAATTAATTACTCATAGAGAAAACGATATATTTTATCATTCAATAATAAAAATGAAATTCCCGCAATCGCAACGGCGGATGTCAAAATGGCGATATCCGTGGACACACCGGCATCAGTGAACGTTCAACAGATGAACGCCGACCCATCAAGAATGAACCTAAAAGAGAGTCGCAGCAAAACATTCTGCATTTTCATTTCTCCCTTTGCAAACAGTCAGCGACACTATTTCCACATGTTACGAGCCTTTGGCAGCACTTTTTCAAAATATACGAGTGCAATGGGACTCGAAATCTACGTTTCCAAACCATCCACGTTTCCCTCCATCTCGTACAGAGACAATGCTCTTTTTGTTATTTCTTTCGCGGTTCAAGCATTGATGTGCGCTTTGTTCAGTTCCACTCGATTGCAAACAAACAAACTACCGAAACCAATTTGCGGCCACTTACTGCATGCACGATTTGTACGTTGACAGTAAACCAACCGATTATAACCAATCTCAGTTATTCATTTCTATGAGTTTCACATTTTATGTTGCTGTTTCTCAGCTACAGCGTGGAAACAAATGCGATCCTGTACCGTTAAGCACTTCTCATGAGTGTGTTTTAGTCAGCTCTGTAACTGAATGGTAGTAACATGTTGAACCTATCGAACTTGCGCTCGCTGCAGTCGCCATGATAGGTAATCCTTCACTATCAGGCCACCTGTAAGCGTTAGAGAAAAACTTTCTGGAGAAAAACTGGTGGATTGAGATTACTCGCCGCCTTCCCTCATTCGTCATTGGGTTCAAAAATCTTGTCTGGAACTTCCGATAATTTCCGCTGGGCATCCTAATACGCTATTTATTCCTAAAAAATATCCGAGATTTTTCCGTCTATGATTCATTTACACAGAAACGCCCAAAGTTGTTATAAATATCCCGATTAGGCAGGATCTCCGAATCGTTGCTAAAATACAAACATGCTTGAAGGTTCAGAAATCGCATCGAAACTGTAAAATATGAAAGAGTAGATAAATTCTATTTATGATGAGTGAATGTAATCTGAGGTTTATTCATCCCACGAGAAAACATGCATTTGCTACACCGAATTATTGGAGCAAGGCGTGTTCAAAATTAGCTCTGAATTTTACAGGTTTTCCCCTATTAAAGAAGCCATGGCTTAGTGTAAAAGGCCTAATCAGAATATACTCGTATGCGTAATCAGTGAATTTTGGCAACATTTTGAGGCCTCATTTTTAACTATTTGTAGTAAAATTCCTTTGCTATCAGAGTCACATTTAAAATTTGAAAATCCAATCTCAACATAATAAATTTAGTTTCTTCTAATGAAGGGATCGGCCTCAGTTTGTTATTAAACAGCTTGCCTAAAACAACATCACCGACAGAAGTCATGAGAGTGACAGGACCAATGACAGAACACACCAGTGACAGAAGCAATGCCAGTAACAGAAGACATTACAGAACTCATCAGTGACAGAATCAATGCCAGTAACAGACGCCATAGCAGAACACATCAGCACATCAGTCACAGAAGCAAGGTCAGTAACAGAAGCTATGACAGGACACATCAGTGACAGAAGCAATGCCAGTAACAAAAGCCATGACAGAACACGTCAGTGACAGAAGCAATGCCAGTAACAGACGCGATAGCAGAACACATCAGTGACCGAAGCAATTTCAGTAACATGAGCTATGCCAGAACACAACAGTGACAGAAACAATGCCAGTTACAGAAGCCGTGAAAGAACACATCAGTGACAGAAGCAATGCCAGTAACAGAAGCTATGACAGAAAATATCAGTGACAGAAGCAATGCCAGTAACAGAAGCAACGACAGAACACATCAGTTACAGGAGCAATGCCAGTAACAGAAGCCATGGCAGAGCACATCAGTTACAGAAGCACCGCCAGTAACAGAAGCCATGACAGAACACATCAGTGACAGAAGCAATGCCAGTAACAGAAGCTATGACAGAACCCATCAGTGACAGAAGTCATGCCAGTGACAGATGACATGACAGTGGCAGACGCCATGACAGAACACATCAGTGACAGAAGCCGTGACAGGACATGACAGAAGCAATGCCAGCGACAAAAGCCATGACAGAACACATCAGCGACAGAAGCAATGTAAGTGACAGAAGCCATGACAGAACACATCAGTGACAGAAACAATGACCGAGACAGAAGTCATGACTTAACACATCAGTTTCCGATGACATGCCAGTGGCAGAAGCCATGACAGAACACTTAAGTGACAGAAGCCATGACAAAACACATCAGTGGCAGCAGTCATGTGAAAACACATAATGGACATAAGCCAGGACAGAACGCATCAGTTATAGAGGCCATGCAGTTACTGATACCATGGCAGAACACATACGCGGCAGCAGCCAAGACAGAATACATCAGTGACAGAATACATCAGTGACAGAATACATCAGTGACAGAAGCCACGCCAGTGACAAAAGACAAGACAGAATACACCAGTGACAGAAGCCACGCCAGTGACAGAAGCCAAGCCAGAACACGTCAGTGACAGAAGCCACGTCAGTGACAGATGCCACGACAGTGACAGATGCCACGTCAGTGACAGATGTCACGTCAGTGACAGATGTCACGTCAGTGACAGAAGCCAAGAAAGAACACGTCAGTGACAGAGGCCACGTTAGTGACAAAAGTCACACCAGTGACAGGAGCCACGCCAGTGACAGAAACCACGCCAGTGACAGAAGCCAAGACAGAACACGTCAGTGACAGAAGCCACGTCGGTGACAGAAGTCACGTCAGTGATAAAAGACACGCTAGTGACAGAAGCCACGCTAGTGACAGAAGCCACGCCAGTGACATAAGCCACGCCAGTAACAGAAGCCAAGACAGAAAAAAGTCAGTGACAGAAGCCACGTCCGTGACAGAAGCCCCGTCAGAGACAGAATACACGTCAGTTACAGAATACACGTCCGTGACAGAAGCCACGCCAGTGACAGAAGCCGCTCCAGTGACAGAAGCCACGCCAGTGACAGAAGCCCCGTCGGTGACAAAAAACACGTCAGTGACAGAAGCCACACCAGTGACAGAAACCCCGCCAGTGACAGAAGCCACGTCAGTGACAGAAGCCACGCCAGTGGCAGAAGTCAACACAGAACAAGTCAGTGACAGAAGCCTCGTCAGTGACAGAAGCCATGCCAGTGACAGAAGCCACGCCAGTGACAGAAGCTACGTCAGTGAGAGAAGCCACATCGGTGACAGAAGCCACGTCAGTGACAGAAGCCACGCCAGTGATATAAGTCACGCCAGTGACAGAAGCTACGTCAGTGACAGAAGCCACGCCAGTGACAGAAGCCAATACAGAACAAGTCAGTGACAGAAGCCACATCAGTAACAGAAGTCACGTTAGTGACAGAAGCTACGCTAGTGACAGAAGCCACGTCAGTGACAGAAGCCACGCCAGTGACAGAAACCACGTCAGTGACAGAAGCCACGCCAATGACAGAAGCCACGTCAGTGACAGAAGCCACGCCAATGACAGAAGCCACGTCAGTGACAGACGACAGGCCAACTTTTCATCAATTAGTTTTTCATAATGGGACCAGTTGATAAACTCCCTGAGTTACGATGAACCAATGCAATAAATCTCAGATCCGATAGTTAGTAGATAGGCTCATCGGCACAAGCGGAATTTATCTTCTCTTCCATGTCCATTTCATTGATATCCTATTATGGATATTGACAATGCGAACTGCAACGAATACAGTCTTTATCCAACATATCTGTCTTCGATGGATGAACTAGAAAACGGTCGAGTACCTGCAAACGAAATCGACTGTTGTCATGGGTTGGTGTCCTGGAATTTCATAAATGTCATTCAACAAGACTCTTATTATCCCGGAAACAACAACTTCAAAGGGACGAACCAAGAGAACGACCAATAATTCTAAAACGTTATGTCCATTATCAATTTTCCAACACTTTGATGCTCTCCAGGTCAGAGCCCGATAGGGTCCGCCACTTCCCGCCACTTGCAGGAATTTTGAAAGGTGGAGAATTTTCGGACCCGGATCAGCCTGTCGTAATAGTTTGGGGAATGTGTCATCAAAAAAATCCTGTTAGTAGCAGCACTGTTTCCACAGTGCATATTGAGTACAGAAACAATACTCTAAAGCAATATTTGACATTATTTTCCTACGGTATTCAAAGAATCGTGAATTTTGAAAAAAAAATTCGAATATCCAATTGAATTTCTCATGCAAAAGAATTGTGAGTGAAAAACATGACATTTGATTTCTAGAAATTGTAAAGGCAATTTACTCAAATACAAGTCATGTTGAAGTTCGAAAAATATCCGGAAAATAATTCTCCTGAGAAGATAATTGTTAATGACTTTTTAATCCTTGACCTAAGAAACTGCAGACGAAGCTAAGCCTGCAGGACTGCAGCTCATCTGAATCTGTCCGTGAATTACACTTGTCATTGAGTATGAAAAGACTTAGGAAACTGGGAAACATGTTATATATCCATTTGAATGTTGGGAAGTCACACGATCATCCAAATATGCCGTTCAACACATTATTGAACTGAAAAAAAAATTATATGGTGAGAGAAATGATATAATTCATAACGGAGAAGTTCATTGCTGTAACAAAGAACTTACAAAACTAATATTTATGAAATAGTGCATTATTGATCCGGAACTTATGAAGAAAATAATACATTGTAATTGCAATAATCAATCAACTCCGCGTTCTTTTAAACCGGTTGCAAATGCTTCAAACGTTATGTTGAAGAGTTTTTTTCAAGTTCATTGAGTCTCCTACGCCAAGAGGACACTAAGGAGGCAATAAGAAGTCATCAGCTATTCACAAACTAATGATACATGAGTGTGAACATAATCGTTAGGCGCGTGACTATTGCATGCTATTGAACGTGTGTCAGTGTTGCTCAGATGTTTAAAAGAATAAACGTGGATTTTGATTTGACTTCACCCAGGAATGAAAAAATAAATCTGAATATTTTTATATATGTTTTCCATTCGTAATTAGTGGATTCGGCACACGGACGCCGTCGACGCAGATTTTCTTGCGCTTAATTTAGTGTTCGCAAAGCTGCTCTACAAAAAATAAAACCTAACCCAACTTCGTGCCTCTATATGATGAAAATTCCATTAAATCGTTCGTTAATTTATTTGTAACCCGTTCTTTTCGGTGAAGCGTTGATATCGAATTATGTTATAAATTTATTGTGTATATCAATATTGATGGGATGGGTGATTTATACATCGTTGATTTAAAAAGAAAACATCTGAAGAGCGACGAATAGCTGGGGAAGTTTAATACATTTATTAAAACTGTTGTAGGTACCACAGCTAAGTTCTCATAATAAGGCTACGGAGCTACAGCAACCCTGTATTGATGTTCAGTCAGGATGAAGAAGTCTTTGGCATCGTTTGACTTGAACTTGAAAGTCTTTTGAACATAAAAGCCAACCATTTCATCTAACTGGACTAGACAATTTAATTATAACTAATAATTTAATCTAATTATTCGAAGATTCAGTGGAAATGGTTTCTAACATCACAACACAAAAAAAATCATAAATGCATATTCTAGACCCATCATATTTATAAAACAATGACTAGAGAATCAACAACAACAAATTTCACACGTGAGCTGTTTGTTTGAATAATTTGAGCAGAACAAGGGGTGATTTCATTCGATTTCATAAGATTGCTTATGGTCGAAACAATTTAGGTGATTGTGATTTGATTACACGACAATCAATGACAATAAAATCGAAATGTTCCGTTACTCTGCTATTTATTTTTACTTTTCGCAATTGAATGCTCTATTATACTATATTCGGGTAGACACTCGGCGTCCCGGGATCGATTCTCGGTGAGGGCGGTGATCTTCACCTCATTGGGCGTATACCGAGCTCAGATGTATGTTATATGTACATATCTATATCTAAATCTATATATTTGAATATAA
>SDVV010030774.1:0-11634 GCA_016164225.1 Gammarus roeselii
AATGTGGAGGTGGCGAGAGAGCGTGCAATGAACAGGCGTGAGTGGAGAATGGTTGTGAATGGTTGATTTTGACGCTGCTCTGATGTGCTTTCCCGCCCTTGGCATCCCGCTGTTGGGATGGTCGTGGGTGGGGGGGGCCCGGACATTATGACGCGGCGGGGGTAAACCAGTGAAAACTGTCGGGCCCTGCTGCTGACGACGGTTCCTCGGTGCATTCGGGACCCAGAGTGTAAGTTGAGGGGCTACCGGCCGGACCCTTTAGCACAAAAGGGCTAAGTTGTGTGAGTGTGAGCGTGTGAGGGTGTGAGGTGAGCCTTGCCGTCGGCCACCCTTCTTTCTGTGGGACGCGGCCTAGTGTCTGTATCTGTATAACGCAACTTGAACAACCCTGGCAGTTTCTAAGACAAACAAAAGAAGTGAAGATAAGACAGTGGTCAACAGCAATTGTTATTTGTTCACACAAAATTTGGAGAAATTGTTGGCCACTAATACTGACTGAAAATGCAGACAGTATATTTTTTTAGCATTTCGCTTTTCCGATTCAAGAAAAAACATTTGTGAACTTGTACTCATATCAACACGTGCAGCGTTTCAATATTAGTCACGTTTTCCAAATGCAACCGGCTGCAACTAAACATTAAGGCCCTGGTTCTTTGCCATGTCTGCCAACTATGTAATGGCATTACCACATCTACCAAATTCTTGCTTCGGAACTATTGGTGAGTATGATCTCCAATTATTTTTTCACCCGATTAGTTATTTATCGGCCCGCAAATGCCGCGACTATATGGGCAAGAACAACAAAAGGATGACGTGCGTAAGGCAGGGCAAACTATTAATCACCGCATTATCGCCTCACCTGCTTGCGGGGTTTGAGGTTATTCTTCCACTCCCTCAGCTCCTTCTGATACTCCTCCTCCTGCCCCTTCAGTTTGTGGGTCTCGTGCTCCATCAGCATCTTGCCTGTGGGTGGTGGACAGTCAAATATCAATCAAGAATCAGTTAAGGACCGTTCAATGAGAGGCAAAGTTGGGTAATGAAAGATTTATTTATAGTTTAAAAAATGATACTCGTAACGCATAAAAAAAATGACATACAGATGCAACATTTCAAACACTGCGCCACTCAGTGCTGGCAATGTTCCGTAGCCTCACCAGTCATTAGACCAACGTTACTCCATCTCTGACTATGAACTCAGTCGCAGCGCCGTCCAAACCAGGAGCTTTCCCTACTTCCATCCCTTCTACCGCATCTTGCACCAATTCTCAGGTAAATTGCTGCAACACTTCTCGCTCCCAAAAATGAATTATGTGCACCCCCCCCTTCCCCAAACATAACAATGTCAGTCTCTCTGCCATGCTCAATATTAAAGATGCCAGACCACTCCGTTAGTACATCACCACTTTCCAGCAATAGCCGGCCGTTTACATCTTTCACCACCTCATCCTTCCCGGTCTTCCTCTTCCCTCTTTCCAAAACAGCTTTTTGCACGTCTTAAAATTCTTGCACAACCACCTACCTCACCAATCATCAGCGTCTCTTTTTGCTCTCCACACAACACGCTCCTCTCTATAGTAGTCATGGACCACCACCAACGTCGCCTGCAAAGGCACCTCCAATACTTATCTATTCGGCGCCACCGCCAGTTTGTCTCCATCGCTCCAGCAATCGCAACCCTCTCTCATGCACCCACCCACACGGCGCACACCACACACAATTTTCGAGCATCTAAACAACGCATCTCTGAACGTCTCCCATTCTTCCTCAACGTTACCCAGACCACGCCCTCTCACACAGTCATATTTATTATTCCACGACTGCTGGAACTCGTCAGCTCTGCTTGCCACGTTCAATGCACTCACCTTCACTTCCTCTATTTTTCCTGCTCCCACTACTTTGTTCCCCATCCTCTCAGCTCAACTCTCAATGTTCCTTCCACCAGTAGATTATCAGCCATTCCTCCACCCTTCCTCCTCAAAACCAGCACATCCACTCTCCTTGAAGTTGACACAAAATCGATCAGCGCTCTGTCCACCACTGCCCACGGGCCACCTTCATCCATGTATACTTGTTCCTTCTCTCCACAGTCATTTCTACTTAGAGCGTCATACTTCCGTATCAAGTTCTCCACCAATAAATCTCCCACTCAAGCATCTCTCACTCACGCATCTCCCACTCTAACATTTAAGTCTCCCAGTGCCACCACGATGCATCAACCTCCATGCTATCAATACTCTCACTCAGGTTAATCCAAAAATGCTCTTCTCCTCTCCACTTCTCTTGCCACCTGGTCCGTAAGCACATATCTACAAGTGCTTATCTTTCTATACCTAACATTACCGTCATCTCTAACCGCTTGGTAACGCAACTACCCAAGCAATAACTGAACAACACCACACCTTCTCGTAGCCAACCTTCCTGCACGTCAGACTTCTTCCTACTTAGCACACCTAGCTTCGCCACACTCAGCGCCAACACGTCAATCTTCTTCCTAACATTTATCTCGCCCATCTCCCTTCTCCTGTTCCATTTGCACAACAACCATGCGCATTTAGCAAACCTCTCCTCCCCCCGCTTGTTTTGCCGTCTATGGAAGCAAAGTTAACTGAGAAGAGAATCCCTAGCCGTCTCGCTCAGCCATTAATCGTCCCCTGCTATGACCCTTAAGGGGTACAGTATCCGTATTCTTCCCCCCCCCCTGCCACATGAATAAAATAAGAGAAGTTTTAAATTTTGTGAATAAAAATAGGAAAAGACGAGATATGTCGATTGAAATTTATTCGCGATCTTATTTCAACAGCATAATGACAATAGGAACAGTTCAATATCACAGCAGTTAGAAGTTTGTGAATTGAAGACCAACATTTCTTCACCCACTACCAAAACTACCGTGTGAAAGCTAATTGCACTTCATCCAAAACGACTATCAAATTCCCATCAGTGACTTCATCGAAAGGGAGTAGCGGAGAGCAGTGGCAACCGACCACCTTTCAACACGCCACAATGCAGCTAAATCTGCGCTGATGGCAGCAATCTACAGCAGCCAGGGCACATCAAAGATCGTAGACTTACGCTTCTCCTTCTGTATCTGTGACCCCCTTTCAACATACGATGAGACAGCAGAGTCGTTACTGAATGCAGCAAAAAAAATGCAAGAGGTTAGGGCAGCAAACTTAAGCCAGTGGACTCACGCTTCTCATTCTGCAACTGCTCGAGCTCCTTGGCGTGGGCTTCAGTAGCCGCCATCAGCTCCTCCAGCTGCCGCTTGTGCTTCTGCTCTGCGCGTTTCTTCTCCGCTTCGTAGCGGCGTTTCTCACACTCTTGGAACTAGACAAAGAGAGATCAACACGTGAACATAGTAACCACAGCCTGTATACATTGATCATACCGTAGTAAAAGTTTAACAAAGCACGAAACAAGTATCTGGCATTATTTCAGTTCATCTTTTCATAACGAAATCTTACATGAATAGAAAAATTACACCAGATATGATGTAGAAACGTACGTGTGTAACGCCTTAGACTAGAAACTCAAACTTATATAAGCAGAGACACGTTATCTTGCAATGCCAATGAACAAAATTGCGTCTCTCTTTAAATACCCTCTTCAAACAGACTATTTAAACAGCCTCACTTTAAATTTAAGTGTATGCACAGCCTCTCTTTAAACTGATTGCTAAGTAATGAAACGCGTATGCAGATTTATTGTACCTTTCTGAGTCTCTCTTTCTCGTCGTGGTGGAAGTCTGGTAGGTTGGTGGTGCTGATCCTCATGCTCTCCCTAAACATCAGCTCTCTGGCCTTCATTTCTTGCTTGATCCTCTTAGGCATGGCACGCCGCTCCACTGCCTGCCTCTTGACCAGCTCCTCCTCACGGTTTGTGTTCTGACGGCGCACCTGCTCCAGCTCTTTCTCGTGGCGAAGCAACATCTGAGCAGCACACACAAGGTCAGAGATAATGGACATCGATACGAGAGGAATCACACCTTGAAGGCTTTTGTGACGTTTGACAGACCTGGGTATTGATGGAAAGGCATCGAAATACCTTATCCCAATTGGTAAAAGAGGGTTCCTATTTTAAGGATACGAAAATGACGTCAACAACCAGGATGCACGAGCACAATCACGAGCCCTTAGCGGAGCATGATACGAAAATGACGTCAACAACCAGGATGCACGAGCACAATCACGAGCCCTTAGCGGAGCATGATACGAAAATGACGTCAACAACCAAGATGCACGAGCACAAACACGAGCCCTTGGCGGAGCAGTCTTTTACATTAGTACTGAACCACACACCTTCATTATTGCAAACTACTTGTTATCTAAGAATGTGATTATCACATAACAATTGTAAATGATTAGTTCAAACAATGCTGGGATTATAACTCAGCCTAAACAAATTAAATGAAAACAGAAATCTTCCAGCATTGTGTTGCTAGTCCAAAAAGTTGCATGATTTGCAGTAGCATTAAAAAGTGATATAAAAATATTTAATTTGCATTACTAAAACAACTTGACCGAGAAACGTCTGAGTGCTCACACATAGCTACTATCGCAACGAAAAGTTTGACAGATACAGATACAGACACAAGGCCGCATCCCCTAGAAAGGGGGTGGCCGACGGCAAGGCGCACCTCACACCCTCATACGCTCACACTCACACAACTTAGCCCTTTTATGCTAAAGGGTCCGGAAAAATTAGACAACTATTAAACAATTACTATCACACAACTACTATCACAATACCAGCTGGTGAGCATGGTGCTACAGTAGTTTATACTGAAGCCTAAATGGGCCCTGATGTATGGGTTATGAAAACGCTTGCGTGAGCATGTTGTGCTGTCCAAAAAGGATTATTGTCGGTGCCTAGTTCACACTCGATTTTGAAAGCGAAAAAGTCGAGCTCTGCATGCAAATCTTTAATTTGAAACGTCAAACGTCAAAATCCATGCATAATTGACGAGGCTTTAGCAATTTGGTAGTTTGAAAGACGGACGCAAGCAACGACGATAACATTTTTTGACCTGCAAGCCAAGTGCTCAAAATGCAATCGTCTACGCGTGTATATTATTCATTTACAAGTGCCATGTCTCCTAACAATCAGTAACTGTACTCATACTGATGCAACCGAATTATTTGTCATATTTATCTTTTATTTGAGCAAGTCCCCGAGACCAACCAAACAAGATACCTGGTGCCGTTGCAGGAAGAAGATATCCTTGAGCTGCCTCTTGGCCAGCTGGTGACGGTCGTGTAGGTGGCGCTCCTCAAGCTCCCACAGAGCAGCCTCACGGGCCCGCAGTAGCTGATGCTTCTTTTGCAGAAACTGTCGCTCCAACAGTGCCACATGGGACCGGTGCTCCTCGGACAGACGCTTCATGCTCGACTACGGGAGAAAAGGACAGAACACCGTTGTTATTCAAGGATCGGTAGAAATGGATAAAAAATGATAAACGTCATTTAAGATTAATAATTAAGTTAAGTGGCCTCAATCGCTGCCAACGTAAGAAAAAATTAAGGGATATATAAGAGTCGGTGAATGCCAATTGGCACGCAGTGAACGAGCGATGTAACCGATTGGATGAGGGAGGAATGATATCTAGTCATTGCTGCACAACTTATGAGGAGTGAAACTGATTGGATGGGGGAGGAATTAAATCTAGTCATTGCTACACAACTTATGAGCGATGTAACCGATTGGATGAGGGAGGAATGATATCTAGTCATTGCTGCACAACTTATGAGGAGTGAAACTGATTGGGTGGGGGAGGAATTAAATCTAGTCATTGCTACACAACTTATGAGCGATGTAACCGATTGGATGAGGGAGGAATGATATCTAGTCATTACTGCACAACTTATGAGGAGTGAAACTGATTGGACGGGGGAGGAATTAAATCTAGTCATTGCTACACAACCTATGAGCGATGTAACCGATTGGATGGGGGAGGAATGCTATCTAGTCATTACTACAGAACTAATGAGCGAAGCCAATCAATAGGATCAGGGTTGAATGAAATCAACAATAATAACGATACGAGGTTATTATATTGCATTGTTGCTAAATGCGTCATCGTCATCGCCTTGCTCACAAAAGATCGCTGTGGCCTATAGATCCAAAGCCTTTGGATAGACACCCCATCTCGGCATGAACAGCGATACAGGCAAATAACATCCTACATCTTATACGTCTACTACAAGGCCAACGCCGCCATTTTGTATCTTATCATCTGGCCTTTGGCCAGCCACCATTAGCCCAGCTGGCATCCAGCCAGACAAATTTCAGCTAACCATGTGGCTCTCTGCGGAACAGCTTCCGTTATCTTGCTTTCGAGGCATCCCAGGTAGATCATCAGTATTATAATTCTTTGATAGCAGCTAAGCACCTCGGAGCCTCGCAGGGGAGGACGTAATTGAAGACCACAGCGATTCCACTTGGCAAGTAGATGAAGATAACACATCTAGCACAAATGCAATATATCTACCAGCGTTGCAGTACGGTGACCTACAGACTGGTATTTTTGAGGCCGGAGAATGGTGCGAAGTAGACTCCGTCAAGCGTGGGTCACACACAGGCCGAGAAGACACGGTATCTTTCATCAACCAACCACCCAGTTAGTCAGTGGTAATAGTTGTTTAGAGCTGAATGAGTCGTGGAAGATTAGATTAGAGTGACAAGGCTCTCTAGCGTGCCAGAGTCAGTGTCCTTCTGGCGTCAAACTACCGACATTGATTAGAGTAATTGGGTTTGCTACTGCGTAAAAGTCAACGTCCTTGACGATGCAAATGCCAACGGCATGAACGAATGTCACAAGAGATACAAGAACTCCCAAGGTGCTGGGGCCGTATGGTCCCAGCACTCTCGGGTTGGCAGCAAGGAGCGTTATCACTCATCCAACCCTGCTAACAGAGCTCCAATGATTCGCAGTCGTCTTGAAGTTGCCGGGGGCAGTGCGCCCCAAAACCTGCTGAGGGGAAGATGAAAAGAGACTGGAAACTTGAATACCAAGCATGAGATCAACACTGTGTTGGGAATCTCAAGCATGAGAATCGCAGGAATGGAAAGAAGAGAGGCGGAATCTTGAAAGGTTGCATGGAAGAAAGAGCACAACTTTGCTGTTATATAGTTACTCGATAGGAGAAAGGTTTAGACCGGTGTGAGTGTGTACAACAACTATTGGGAGAGTTGTTAAGAGGGATTTTGAGATACATCAAAAATAATTTTAACTGAACATAAGATGCAAATGAGGTAATTAAAGTTAGAAAAATTTAGGATGGTGGAGAAAAGGGGATCGCGAAGGGTGAGAAAGAGAGGTTGTTCACTCCCTCTTTTGGGCTGTGACTCCGTGCGACCCGTGAACCTAACAGATGCTTTTGAGCGCGGGGGGGAGGGGGGGGAGTGTTAGTCGTGACCTACACTTTGCAGCAGACACTTATAACTGAAATTCGATGGATAACGAAAACAACAAAAGAAGGTAAATGATCTTAGGATGCCCCAGATTGGAATCTGACTCGAGGCGTGACTTGCTCCTGTTCCAAAGAGATGATGGTTGATGACATTGGGTTGCTGTGTAGAAAGCTTGTAGATGGTATGAGCTTGTAGATGGTATGATTGATGGTGATCAATATCAAGGTTTCACTGAGGATGGTGTTAGATCTCATGTCAGATTATGGTCGATTGGTAAACTTTGACAGTGAAAACTTAGACATACGAGCTTCAGATGCGGAGAATAGTGTGCGATGGTGTTTTTATATCACTCATTGGTTGCGATACAGATTCTGCGCAAAGATTTCTAAGTAAAAACTCGTCGCTTCCCTGGCATCCCGGACATGTTCCGGTAGACGCATTGTGAACGTGTATTCATATCGTCAAAGACAATACTGGCCCATTGCAGCACCAGGGAGATTACCCAAGTATATACAGCACCAGGGAGATTACGTAAGTGGCTATATGCAAATGGACAACTGTCGATGAAACATCGGCGCTCATCCTTATCAGGTTCTCTAGGCTCTGTTAGTTGTATTGCAAATTTAATTTTGGAGCGCTGATAGAATGGACTCTTCAGCCCGTCCCAGACCTACTACTTCTACTACTACACCAACCACACAATTATAGAAAAAATCGTGAACCGTAACGATGATGAAATAGCAACAGCTAAGATAACTGGAGAGCAAAAACGCCATAGAAAAATCCTCACCTCGTGGTTCTGGTGCAGCCTCTCGAGAAAGACCTTCTCCCTATGTGCTTGGTCGCCCTCGAGGTGTTCTTTGCGGTTCCTCAGCGTCTCCTTACGCATGTCCTTCGGCAAAAGGTCGACCTCTTGCTTGAGTAGCTTCAGCTCTGTCTTAAGCGACTCTCTGAAGGAACGTAACTCCTTCTCCTGGTCGGCACGGATCTTCTTGCTTGCTCCCTTCAGCTCAAGCTCGTGTTGGGCCTCCGTCCGCTCCACCTGTCATAGTAGGCATGACAATGGAAGACGACTTAAAATGAGACACAAGAAACTAAAGAGAATGAAACTTCGTTGTAATTCATACGTTAGCACACTTCTAGACCATTCAATGCAGCAACGATTATTCCAGCGATACTAAAATATTTTCAAAATGTTAATAGCTCAATAATTCAAGTGGAATATGAAGCTATTTAACAAACACTGCTCCTGTGTCCTTCACCGTTCCCCTTTTGTTTTCAGTCAATTTTATTCGTGGTTTTCGCTAAGTTCGAATAAGTGTTGGATTCTCCCCCCGCCTCACCTCTTGCTTCTGACTCCTGTTGAGAAGGTCCACGTCGTTGTCATAGGACCTGATGAGCTGAGTCTTCTCAGACTCAAACTTTCGTTCCTGTTCGTGCCTCGCTTGACTGGACTTGATGCCAAGCTCCTGCAATCACAAGGTACATGATAGGGGTGGCCTCGGCTGCCTGAAACCTTTTCAAAAGTACAACTGTCAGAATAAACCAAGTAGTAACAGTTTCTCTTCTTATACCCCCAATTTCTTTGATTTGTCATCCGAATATGCTCCGTCCAACCGCTCTAATGTTCAAACTGGTAGGCTGAATAAAAGTAATAACTTTTAGCAGATGCTCAAAAGTACAATTCTCCTTGTCACACCGTGTTTCCAGTTTTGGATAAAATTCAACAGGAGTTGCTTTTTTCCGCTGCTGGCGAGTAGCTGCCACCAATCTTAGATGTGTAACTGCGTTCATCATGTGAACAGCCCTACAGCCCTTATGACTGAAAAGCAATGTGGTGCTCATGAGAGGAACAAAGCAAGTTATGAAGTCCAAGTCGTTTGGGTCACATCAGTTACTTGAGAATAAGTCATTTTTGAGTATAGAAATATTGCATCAGGACTGTTGTGACGATTGAGAAAAAAACATTATAACATAACACATCGTCAATTTTGAAAAAAATCGTGCAACGAAGTGAACCAAACGTTATGAGCAACATTTCACTCTGTGCCAAGGCGCGATTCAATGAAATGACGTTGCTCTAAGCCTAAGAATCTAATACAATTATGCCTACCAAATTGACGGTCATAGAGTCTTAATAAATTAATGCAAGCATACCCATTATCTTGGAAGAATAACCTCTAATGCTAGGCACCTCTCCCTCCAGCTATAAGGAGGTAATTGCTGTATACCAATACCTACACACTCAATACAAATTCAACTCTAGTGCATAAACTGATAACGAACGAGGCATGGTTCGGACCTGGAACTGTTTCTGCTCCAGCTTCTGCAGTATCTTGAGCTCCCTGAGCTCCTGCTTGCGGGCGAGGTGACCTGACGCCATGATGTTGCCCTCCTCATCGTCACCGTAGATCACCTGGTTGAGAGAGTTACTTAAAAGGGGAAGTTGTGTACAGTGAGAGGTAAAAGAGAAATTCAATGATGCAATCCCTCCCTTCCATCAAACTTATTTCAAAGGTAATGAAAGGCACCAGTACAGAGAGATTAAGGGGGTCCACCCCACCGTAACTCTGACGTGAGCCTCAGTGAGCTCTTCCTTGGGGCGCTAAGTTCATCAAATCTGGTAGGTTGGGCATCCTCCCCGTGCAGAAACAGCAATTCATTACAAAGCAAGTTAGATTGTTTATTTTTCTTGTCTATTCTTTTTCTTATAAGTAGCTCTTTGATTCTACGCTTTTTGGATTATTATGCTAATACATTGAGTGGACTAATTATCTTGTTGGTACAGCTATCCAATAATGACACTGCTTTGTAAAGGCCGGTAGTTGACCTAAAGCGATTCGTTTTTTTTTTGGTGAGAGGGATGCAAAAAAATGTTGCCTGCCTGCCGCGAGTGCGATACACTTCATCAGTGAGTGCTTCACGTTGATTGCTGCTTGGTGGCACAGAAGGCATGATGGCACAAACGATCCAGTTTCAAATCCATTAGATGATTGGGAGTTTAGCTCGACTGAGCTGTTCACAAACAATTTTGAAACTTTTTGATCTCACATGTTTGAATTTTGATTTGCTATGATTTGATTCAAGCCTCATTTCCACTAGAGCATCAACGGGAGTCATCACAGGTTCCCCTCTAGGGCTCGAATATCATCAATTCAGGTAGGTTGGCACACCTTTGTGTGCTGGAAGATTGATCTGGTAAGATGCCAATCAAACACACGTTTCCACTGGGGCATATATGCAAACTGCTCGTCTAATTGCATAATGAACATCTTTGTTGACCATTACAATTTTACTTGCTCTACTCCTATTTCTGCTATTTATAACAATGCATTGGATATTTAATGACGGTTTCAGAGGTTTCAGAGTCAAGGAAAGGTGTGTTTATGTATTATGGTGGGGTGAGGTAGTTGAAATTTTACAGAAGGTCCACAGTGCTTTTTTAGGTTTTATGAGAAATGAAAGTTCTGGAAAGTGGTAAAGAGAGGAAAAAACAAGAAACCAAGAAGGAGGAGGTAAAAAATGTAAACGGCCAGATAGTGTGGGAGAGTGGTGAATAACGGAAGAGGTGGGCTGAGTATTTGGACTCGCTGATGTATGCTGAGGATGTCAGAGAGCATTTCTTCCAGTGGGCGGTGGCGCACAGATGCCGGTTATGGGCGCAAGACGTGTTGCGGACATTACTAAGGAGGAGGAGCAGGAGGCAAAGGAGGGATAAAAGCAGTGAAAGCCTCTGGTTTGACGGTGTTGTGACTGATTGCCTGAAGAGGGGTGGAGAAACGATAATCGAATGGCTGGCGAGGTTACTGAATTTGTGCTTAGTGTTGGGTGTGGTGCCGATTGAGTGGCACAGTGCTTGCGGTGTGATTGATTGATTTGGGCCTAATTTCCACCAGAGCCTCAACGCGAGTCATAATAGGCTCCCCCGTAGGGCGCGACCGTCGTTGGTTTAGGTAAGTCCACACAACCTCGTGCGTGAAAATATTAGCTTTGTCAAGATGAAGTCAGTACATATTTTAATTGTGGCATATTCGCGTATTAGCGCGTACGAGAGAGTATAGAGTTAATGCGTATGTTCGTAAAATGAGTAGATGTTTTTGTGCGTAGTGAGGTGGAGGGACCACCTCATTCGCACAGGTGTTTTAGGTTTAGACAGCTTCGTAAAGTCCGGTATGTTTACCGAAAGCGATAAGCTTTTTACGGTAGGTTGGGTCCGTGAGTAGG
>SDVV010030775.1:0-11634 GCA_016164225.1 Gammarus roeselii
TCACACTCACCCAGGAAAATAGCCGACCGCAAGACGCACCTCACACTCGCCCAGGGAAGTAGCTGATAGCACGACGCACCTCAAACACGCTCAGGGAAGTGGCCGACAGCAAGACGCACCTCACACACGCCCAGGGAAGTGACCGACAGCAAGACGAACCTCACACTCGCCCAGGGAAGTAGCTGATAGCACGACGCACCTCACACATGCCCAGGGAAGTGACCGACAGCAAGACGCACCTAAAACTTGCCCAGGGAAGTGACCGAGAGCAAGACGAACCTCCCCCTCGTCCAGGGAAGTGGCCGACAGCAAGACGCATCTCACACTCGCCCAGGGAAGTGGCCGAAAACAAGACGCACCCAACACTTGCTCAGGGAAGTGACCGACTGCAAGACGCACCTCACCCTCGATCAGGGAAGTAGCCGACGGCGAGACGCACATTACACTCGCCCAGGGAAGTGGCCGATTGCAAGATGGGCCTCACACTCGCCCAGGGAAGTGGCCGACAGCAAGACGCACCACAAACTCGCCCAGGAAAATAGCCGACTGCAAGACGCACCTTACACTCGCCCAGGGAAGTAGCTGATAGCACGACGCACCTCACACACGCCCAGGGAAGTGGCCGACAGCAAGACACACCTCAAACACGTCCAGGGAAGTGATCGACAGCACCACGCACCTCACACACGCCCAGGGAAGTGACCGACAGCAAGACGCACCTCACACTCGCCCAGGGAAGTAGCTGATAGCACGACGCACCTCACACACGCCCAGGGTAGTGACCGACAGCAAGACGCACCTCACACACGCCCAGGGAAGTAGCCGACAGCACGACGCACCTCACACACGCCCAGGGAAGAAGCCGATGGCAAGACGGGCCTCACACTCGCCCAAGGGAAGTAGTCAACAGTAAGACGCACCTCACACTTGCCCAGGGAAGTTGCTGATAGCAAGACGCACCTCATACTCATCCAGAGAAGTGGCAGACAGTGAGACGCACCTAACACACCCAGAAAAGTGGCCGACAGCATGACGCACCACACACTTGCTAAGAGAAGTGGCCGACAGCAAGACGCACCTCACACACGCCCAGGAAAGTAGCCGACAGCAAAAAGCACCTAACACAATCCCAGGGAAGTAGCCGACAGCAAGACACACCTCACACACGCTCAGGGAAGTAGCCGACAGTAAGACGCTTCTCACACTTGCTCAGAGAAGTGGCCAACAGCATGACGCACCTCACACATACCCAGGGAAGCGACCGACAGCAGGACGCACCTCACACTCTCCCAGGGAAGCGGCCGACAGCAAGACGCCTCTCAAACTCGCCCAGGAAAATAGCCGACAGCAAGACGCACCTCACACTCGCCCAGGGAAGTAGCTGATAGCACGACGCACCTCACTCACGCCCAGGGAAGTGGCCGACAGCAAGACGCACATTGCACTCGCCCAGGGAAGTGGCCGATTGCAAGATGGGCCTCACACTCGCTCAAGGAAGTTGCCGATAGCAAGACGCACCTCACACTTGCCCAGGGAAGTGGCCGACAGCAAGACGTTCCTCACACTACCCCAGTGAAGTGGTCGATGACAAGACGCACCTCACATGGCCCAGGGAAGTGGCCGACAGCAAGACGCACATTGCACTCGCCCAGGGAAGTGGCCGATTGCAAGATGGGCCTCACACTCGCTCAAGAAAGTTGTCGACAGCAAGACGCACCTCACACACGCCCAGGGAAGTGGTCGACAGCAAGACGCACCTCACACTCGCCCAGGGAAGTGGCCGAGAGCAAGACGCACATCACACTCACGCAGGGAAGTGGCCGACAGTAAGACGCACCTCACACTCGCCCAGGAAAGTGGCCGATAGCAAGACGGGCCTCACACTCGCCCAAGGGAAGTAGCCGATAGCAAGACGCATCTCACACTCGCCCAGGGAAGTGGCCGACAGCAAGACGCACCTCACACACGCCCTGGGAAGTAGTCAATCCCAAGACGCACCGCACACTCGCCTAGGGAAGTGGCTGATTGCAAGATGGGCCTCACACTTGCTCAGGGAAGTTGCCGATAGCAAGACGCACCCAACACTTGCTCAGGGAAGTGACCGACAGCACGACGCACCTTACACTCGACCAGGGAAGTAGCCGAAAGCAAGACGCACCTCACACCTGCCTAGGGAAGTGGCCGACAGCAAGACGCACCTCACACACACCCAGGGAAGTGGCCGATGGCAAGACGCACCTCACTCTCACCCAGGGTCGTGGCCGACAGCAAGACGCACCTCACACTCGCCCAAGGAAGTGGTCGATGGCAAGACGCACCTCACATGGCCCAGGCAAGTGGCCGACAGCAAGACGCACCTCACACACGCCCAGGGAAGTGGTCGACAGCAAGACGCACCTCACATTCTCCCAGGGAAGTGGTCGACAGCAAGACGCTCATCACACACACCCAGGGAAGTGGCCGACAGCAAAGCGCACCTCATGATTATTAACGATGCAAGAATCCCATGTATTCAAATGATATTCTTTGCTAAAACCCACAATTAATGTGGGTTTTATACTCGTCAATGATCAGGTGCCAGTAGTGAGGATACCCACAGGCCTTACTCTCCGACCCTCTTTGATAATCAAAAATCATTCAGTCAATAAATTATTTATAATAGACCAATAATCATATTGGAAAGTCAATCCTCACACCACTGGGATGCATTGATGGACGTAGGATTGAAATTGGGTTGTAGAGACACGGATGGTTGTACGAACGACTTAGGGTTTCAAAGACATGGATGGTTTTAGGAATGACTTTGGGGTTTTCAGGCAGGTATGGTTGTAGGAACGACTTTGGGTTTTAAATAAATGAATGGTTGTACGAATGACTAAGGGTTTCAAGAACATGGATTGTTATCTGAACGATTTTGAGTTTTTCAGGTAGATATAGTTGTGGGAACGACTTTGATTTTTAAGGGCGGGGATGGTCCTAGGAAGGAAATTGGGCTTTATTTACATGGATAGTTGTAGGAACGGCTTTGGGTTTTATGAACAGGGATGATTGTAAAGAACACATTGGGTTTTGAACTCAGGAATGTTTGTTGGAACGACCTTTGGTCGTTGTGGGTCGATATTGTCTGCTAATAACAGGGATGGTTGTTGGAACGACTTTTGGATTTAAAGAGAAGGATGAGTGTCGGGGTGACTTTTTTGTTTTATAGACAGGGATTGTTGTAGGAACGATTTTTGCTTCCAATGGCGGGATAGTTGAAAAAACGAGTTTAGGTTTTAAAGGCAAGGATGGGCATTGGGATGACATTGGGGGTTGAGCACATGGATGATTGTAGGAATAAAATTGATTTCCAATAGCATGGATGGTTCAAAGTAGGATTGTGGGCTTTATTGCAATGATGGTTGTTGGAAAGACCATGGATTTTAATGACACGGTTAGTTGTTGAAACGACTATGGATTTCAACAACACGTTTCGTTGATGGAACGCCTTTGGGTTTCAACGACAAGGTTTGTTGGGGAACGACTATGGGTTTTAACGGCACGGCTGGTTGTTGAAACGACTATGAGTTTTAACGGTGTGGTTAGTTGTTGGAATGACTTTGAGTTCCTTGTAATGGAATGATAAAAATTCACAACGAGTTCAAACCCAAAATATACAGACGATATCCGAGAGCTCTTCATGGGCGAAGATTGTCCCGTTTGTGATTTAATTGAATTGGAAGTCCAGCTAAAAACAGTTAACATCATGAATGAATGTGAGATCAGGGATGCATAACCATTAGCAAACGCTTAGATAAAACAGATTTTGTATTGGTCACTATCCAACAAATCAGAATGGACATCACCCAGATGACTGCCTGCCTGTTCCAGTCATTTCATTTAATGTGTTCGCCAGGAACCGTGACAGTATTGCCATTCTGCCTCACAGGCTGTGTGACGGCCTCACAGGAGTGACATCAGGCCAAAGGCCATGTGACGGCCTCACAGGAATGACATCAGGCCAAAGGCTGTGTGACGGCCTCACAGTAGTGACATCAGGCCAAAGGCTGTGTGACGGCCTCACAGGAGTGACATCAGGCCAAAGGCCATGTGACGGCCTCACGGGAATGACATCAGGCCAAAGGCTGTGTGACGGCCTCACAGGAGTGACATCAGGCCATAGGCTGTGTGACGGCCTCACAGGAGTGACATCAGGCCAAAGGCTGTGTGACGGCCTCACAGGAGTGACATCAGGCCAAAGGCCGTGTGACGGCCTCACTGGAGTGACATCAGGCTTAAGGCCGTTTGACGGCCTCACAGGAGTGATACCAGGCCAAAGGCCCTGTGACGGCCTCACAGTAGTGAAATCAGGCCAAAGGCCGTGTGACTGCCCGACAAGAGTGACATCAGGGCAAAGGCAATGTGACGGCCTCACAGGAGTGACATCAGGCCAAAGGCTGTGTGACGGCCTCACAGGAGTGACATCAGGCCGAGGGCAGTGTGACGGCCTCACAAGAGTGAAGTCAGGTCAAAGGCAGTGTGACGGCCACACAGGAATGAAATCAGGCCAAAGGCAGGATGATGGCCTCACAGAAGTGAAATCGGGCCGAAAGCCGTGTGACGGTCTCACAGGAGTGTCATCAGGCCAAAGGCCGTGTGACGGCCTCACAAGAGTGACATCAGGCCAAAGGTCGTGTGACGGCCTTACAGGAGTGAATCAGGCCCAAGGCCGTGTGACGGCCTGAAAGGAGTGACCTCAGGTCAAAGGTCGTGTGACGGCCTGATAGGAGTGACCTCAGGCCAAAGGTCGTGTGACGGCCCGACAAGAGAGACCTAAGGCCATAGGTCGTGTGACGGCCTGACAGAAGGGACATCAGGGCAAAGGCCGTGTGACGGCCTGACAGAAGTGACATCAGGGCAAAGACCGTGTCACAGCCTGACAGGAGTGACATCAGGGCAAAGTTCGTGTGACGGCCTGACAGAAGTGACATCAGGGCAAAGGTCGTGTGACGGCCTGCAGAAGTGACATCAGGGCAAAGGCCGTGTTACGGCCTGACAGGAGTGACATCAGGGCAAAGGTCGTGTGACGGACAGACAGGATTGACCTCAGGACAAAGGCCGTGTGACGGCCTGACAAGAGTGACCTCAGGCCAAAGGCCGTGTGACGGCCTGACAGAGAATGAAAATCCATCGAATTTAGGTGACAAATGTAGACACAGAAATGTTTTATCTAGTGACTGCAAACACATGTTTCCTGTCGGGTAACAGGAGTCTGTTAGACTATCTCTTCAGTACACCAAGGTGAATGTGAGGAGCAGTCGCTTCTACTAGTCTACACTGCTGTATCGGTTTCAAATAATATCATTGTGTGGGCAAATTGACACAAAGTCTTCTAAGCCTGACATTCAATAGATCAAGAGGGCAGTTTCTTACGATGTAACTTACTCCAGAGGCTTTTTATTCATATTTTAGACTGTTGTTCCGCCGTGCAATATGCGCAGACTGCGTTCGAGGTTGCACTCTTGAACAGAACGCATAACTATTCACGATAATTAAACGGTATAATATTAATTATACACGGCATTAGTTTTTATATTAGATATTGAACATTATAACATCCGACTGAATCATCTTACTTTATTCAGGGACAAAATATATTTGCAATTTATGAATAATAAAGAAGATTAACCAACATGGATATCTCAATTGTTTTTGTCCGCTCGAACATAAGTTTTTACTTTCGAAGGTTAGTGACTCCGAGAATAGACAATTTTCATACGCATGTATTTTCTTTTATTTTCATGTATCCCGTGTTTAATATCGGTTGCTGATACAACAAGCAACAACATCCTTCATTATATATTGAAAACAAATGCGAATAAAATGGTAACGTCATATCGATGGCAGTGAGGTTTTCAATGCCAACACTGAAGATTAACAAAATAAAACGGGTCGAAACGTTTCTGTTCTCCCCAACAGCGCCAAGCCCTGTAAATCCTCGTCAGGAAACTTTTGGATCTAATCACGATGCAATTTCCAAGCCAATGTCTTCCTTAAACTCTCTTCTTGCATATTTAATCAATTCGGAATGATTAAGACCCGACAAAATGAGAGCATTAGAAGGGATTGGGCTCTCGACTGCATCTATAAACCAGAAAGCTGTTGGCAGACGACGGAGGAAAAGAGTTCAGGTGGTTCTAAGTTGCTAAGCGTGGTTCTGAGTAATACACTATTTCAACCAACCGGATGCTTGCAGCCTTTAGCCTTTGTGATTATTTCGTGTATAGGCTTCCAGAAGACTCAAATACCCACCTTGTGTCTATCGATTTGCTGTACGTTTGTGCACGAAAGCTTGAATCACAACTTTTGTTGTGTGGATGGCCTAGTGCACTGCGTGCTGGTCTCGCATACCAGCGACGTCGGGTTCGATTCCTGGTTACGGACTATAGGTTTTTCCGATGATGAGATCACTGTGATAATTTAAATTGCTGTACGTTTGTTAGGACCGGAATTACACCACTGGTACCACCTGTATGCCAAGAACCGATATCCCTTGGTACCACCTGTATGCCAAGAACCGATATCCCTTGGTACCACCTGTATGCCAAGAACCGATATCCCTTGGAACCACCTGTATGCCAAGAAACAATATCCCTTAGTACCACCTGTATGCCAAGAACCGATATCCCTTGGTACCACCTGTATGTCAAGAACCGATATCCCTTGGTACCACCTGTATGCCAAGACTCGATATCCCTTGGTACCACCTGTATGCCAAGAACCGATATCTCTTGGCGCCACCTGTATGCCAAGAACCGATATTCCTTGGCCCCACCTGTATGTCAAGAACCGATATCCCTTGGCACCACCTGTATGCCAAGAACCGATATCCCTTGGTACCACCTGTATGCCAAAAACCGATATCACTTGGCACCACCTGTATGCCAAAAACCGATATCCATTAGTACCACCTGTATGCCAAGAATCGATATCCCTTGGTACCACCTGTATGCCAAGAACAGATATCCCTTGGTACCACCTGTATGCTAAGAACCGATATCCCTTGGCACCACCTGTAGGCCAAGAACCGATATCCCTTGGTACCACCTGTATGCCCAAAACCGATATCCCTTGGCACCACCTGTATGCCGAGAACCGATATCCCTTAGTACCACCTGTATGCCAAGAACCGATATCCCTTGGTAACATTTGTATGCCAAGAACAGATATCCCTTGGTACCACCTGTATGCTAAGAACCGATATCCCTTGGCACCACATGTATGCCAAGAACCGATATCCCTTAGTACCACCTGTATGCCAAGAACCGATATCCCTTGGTACCACCTGTATGCCAAGAACCAATATTCCTTGGTACCACCATGTATGCCAAGAACCGATATCCCTTGACACCACCTTTTTGATAAGAACTGATATCCCATGGTACCACTTGAATGCCAAGAACCGATATACCGGACTATCAAAATTGCAGGGATGAACATAATTTCCTATCGATTAGCATTTCTAATTGCGCATATTATTTTGGGTAAAGCGCGGATTCACGGGAAGGGGAACAGGACGATCAGGTAAAGGGATATGTTTTTTTCATTTACGCGCATCGATTGTCCGTGGGCGCACTGAATAGATCCTGTCATAGGTAAAAGGAAAAGATATAACTTCCAGCAAATGGTATCATGAACAGAACCAATTTGATTGCAGAGAGTGTTCGAGATGATAACTAATGGATGGACTCACAGCGTTTAATCATCATCTAAATTCAAATAATCCTACCTGTTATGGACTTTTCGAATTTGTAGAGTAAAACCTAAGAAAAAACTACAGTCATAATTTACAGACTCGTTTTCAATTTTTAAATGTAGAGGATGACTTTGAAGGGTCAAAACCATTTCGAATTTCAGAAATAGCAAAATACAATTAGGAATAACCGCATTTAACAACACAAAACTCCTTTACTATGTAAAAATGTAACAATTTCAGAAACAGACATTAAACTATTCCAAACGCTGAACAGACTTCTTTCTTATTGGCATAATTAAAGTTTTATCCTCTGCTCATTCATTTTGTTTTAGAAAAGAACATTTCGTTGCGATATATTTAGTTTACTGTTGGGAAACAACGTAATATTTTCGACTAGATTTCTAAACACATGCAATTCTTTTAAAATACAATTTTCTCCTCGTTCTTTACCATCTTCGCTATACGACCATCACTCGCGTCTACGCTACACCCGCGAGCACTGCCGTGACCTATCACCACGAGCCATGCCATGACCTATCATCACGAGCCATGCCATGACCTATTATCACGAGATATGCCATGACCTGTCATCAAGAGCCACGCCTTGACCCATCATCACGAGTCATGCCATGACCTATCGTCACGAGCGATGCCTTGGCCTATCATCACGATTCAAGCCATGACCTATCATCACGAGCAATGCCTTGACCTATCATCACGAGCCATGCCATGACGTATCATCACGAGTCATGCCATGACCTATCATCACGAGTCATGTCATGACGTATCATCACGAGTCATGCCTTGACCTATCATCACGAGTCATGCCATGACATATCATCACGAGCCATGCCATGACCTATCATCACGAGCCATGCCATGACCTATCATCACGAGTCATGCCTTGACCTATCATCACGAGTCATGCCATGACATATCATCACGAGCCATGTCATGACCTATCCGGAACATGACACAACCAAATTCTTACAGTTTTTATTGACTTTGGACTAGAAGATGCTCATTAAAAGGGTCATAAAACATTACGCGAATCGGCGCCGGCTATCCTTCGTGCAAGGAGGCGTGACATTTGAAGCTATCGCCCTAACTGGGTCAGTTAACCAGTTTACCTCGGTATCCTGAATCCTCCAAGCACCGTGCACGGATGGCACAATCGAATGCGTCCTGCATCCTCCACGCACCGTGCACGGATGGCACAATCGCATGCGTCCTGCATCCTCCACGCACCGTGCTCGTATGACACAATTCCATGCGTCCTGCATCCTCCACGCACCGTACACGGATGGCACAATCGCATGCGTCCTGCATCCCCCACGCACCATGCACGGATGGCACATTCGCATGCATCCGGCATCCTCCACGCCTGGTGCAGGGATGGCACAATTGCATGCCATAACAAAAAATCCGGCCAAGGGATGGTAGAAGCATCGACTGCGCAAAATATGTACAATCTCTAACGGATTGTCGGAAATAAATTATTATCGATCGATAGAAGAATATTTCTATTGTGTCGAAGAAGTTTTTCCCAATCCTGAACATATTTTCATGAACGAACCCAAAAAAATGTGTCGACGATTGTCGTTAAGAATAAAAGGCGTTTGTATAGAATCAACGAAACCTGTTTCTATGGTATCTGCTGCCTAGACCATTTAAACGAATCGTCGTATGTGAATGCTCGATGGAACATACTATTGATTGAGATGTCATGACTTGACATAACACCGTTGATTCAACAACTTCTTTGTTTCACCAGCAATGATCGAGAGTATCTGCCGCACACAATATATCTTGCTATCATCTGATGTGACTATAACAGTCTGTTAGATGGGTGAATGATTGAGCCGTAGGTCTGTAATGAAAACACTACAAGAATGAACAGTCTGTTAGATGGGTGAATGATTGAGCCGTAGGTCTGTAATGGAAACACTACACGAATGAATGCCCGATACGGCATTCCAGTGGGCTCAGAAGCGACAGCTGGGAGATCAGAAACAACCATCAGTACAATAAGTCTATCATCAGCTACGACATAAGAGGCCACATAGATTGATTATTATAAAAAAATTGGACATGAATTTGAACATGTCATTAAAAACAGTTGGCAAATGGTGTGAATGAAAAACATTGCAATAACGTTCACTAAATCTGACGAATAGGCGAGTTGCAGCTGGTAAGTCATTATTGAAACAGGAAGATTGTAATACTTTACGGGTCGAATAAGTATTATGTCAAATCTACCAATTTTACAGTATATAAAATCAAGGACCTCCTCAAGAGTATTAGTAAGAGTATGAAACATAAATCTATACCAATGGTATTGAGATAACGTCTGTTTAAGGAAGGTGAGTGCACTCAGATACCTGCCTTGATTTGCAGTGATCGTCTCCATGCACCACATCTCCTGTTGCTGACCCCTGCTTTGATTAACCCTGATCGTCTCAATGCACCACATCTCTTGTTGCTGACACCTGCTTTGATTAACCCTGATCGTCTCAATGCACCACATCTCTTGTTGCTGACACCTGCTTTGATTGACCCTGATCGTCACCATGCACCACATCTCCTGTTGCTGATACCTGCCTTGATTAACAGTGATCGTCTCCATGCACCACATCTCTTGTTGCTGACACCTGCTTTGATTAACCCTGATCGTCTCCATGCACCACATCTCCTGTTGCTGATACCTGCCTTGATTAGCCCTGATCGTCTCTATGCACCACAACTCCTGCTGCTGATACCTGCCTTGATTAGACCTGATCGTATCTATGCACCACGTCTCCTGTTGCTTGGATGTCTAAGTTTCCAGATATTCAATAATGAATCTTTTCATGGCGTTTATTACTCACGACGAGTTACTGCGTGTATTTTGCCTCCCAGTGACGACGTTGTCGTCGGTCACTTATTTGTAGTTACAGTGTAAACAAAATAGAGGATGTCTCTTTTGTTTGCTCGCGGTTATTCTTAAATTGCATTCATAACCGGTCTCTCGCTGCTATTCGTGCTTTAAATGTCCAAATGAAGGGTCAACGATTCGAAATAAATCATACCCGTCGATAAAATGCAAGCCGGCGCCATTACATTGTTATTTCGAGACGCGGAAATGTGACCTAAATGACGTCGGTACGATTGTGCTAGCAATTCAAGGCCTCACGTTCGCCGAGTTTGAGTCACTGTATAATTCTAACTCAGTCAAGAAATACCAAGGCTATTTTGTTATTGTAGGCTACCTGAACAATTCTGTTTGCATTTGTTTCATTTGTCCTAATTAAATTTATTGTGCATATAGCGAAAGAAAACGTCATCTCATTTGCCAAATTATTAGGTGGAGCTCCTAATTGTTTAGGCTCATTCCAACGAAATCATTCGTTCTCAGGAAGGAAAATATTCAACACATGACTTGATCCATCAGCCACAACAGTCATTCGTTTCATAGATAACATTTCCATGAATACATAAATTCACCAGTTCATTGGTAAACATACTAATTTTAAACACTTCAATGCCAATTGCTAGGGCCCGAATTGCTGTGGTGAATGTCAGAGTGTGAGACCAAGAGCTAAGTCTGGGCAGACTCGACTCAAGGTCGACCTTGAGTCGGATGACAAGTAACAGGGACTTTATAGTTCGGAGCGGGGCAAGATAATGTAATTGGATGCATTTAGATTATCGTGTCCAACTCTTTCTCGTAGAACTATTACAGAGTAATGAGAGGATGTATTTAGTTACAATAACTTACTCAACTGCCATATTAAGAGGAAATAAACAATCGTGGGCCCATGAAGCGACAATCTTATGAACGAGAATGGGCGCCATTGAATAGGTTCCTGAGGAATACTCATAAATTGATATTATATGAATATGGAGATTTATAAATATAT
>SDVV010030776.1:0-11633 GCA_016164225.1 Gammarus roeselii
GATAATAGGTCTTGTAAACGGCAATTATGATTGTACTTGGTTATTTTGATTGGATTATTGCGCACGGTACGGCTGCTCAATCGTTATAGTACGTAGATTTTGACATCTTTCTCTTTATAAGTGATGACCATAGTTCATACGTGGTATTTTATAGCACAATAGATATTATTTGATAAAATCCATTCCCTTTTTCCCCGTTGTGTGCTTATTTTATTTTCTGAATTTCGTCAGGGCTCATCGTTAAAAAACAAATAGTTGCAGATACGTTCACGTGGTTTCAGATGCGTTTTTTTTGTGAATGATGAGACAAGGTTGAGATTATATTTCTACAGATTTTATGAAATAGACACATGGTTCATAGGAACATTTACATCGTTTTTGGATATTTAGGGTCGGTTACAGTGCTATACGTTCACACATATTCATTACACATTTCTGTGGACAATCAAACAAATTTAAGGTTCAGAATTTTTTATTACATGTTCTCATTGGAATATTTACATACTATGAACATTTACAGGTTATAACATATTGAAGCTGACGTATTTTTCGTCATTCATGCCAGTAAATGCGCCAAAGAAGGTCCCACCCGGGATACGCCTCCTACATGTTATATCCATGTTTACATTAGTTATATCAGCCAAGACACATCTTTTCCTCTTTTTAGTGACGGTAGGTTTATTTTCAACGGATTTTTTTTGGGAATGTCTGGATGGTCAAGGCAAGAGTGTTGCAGGAGTCGAGATAGTAACGTTTGTTTTCAAATTTACAGAGGCAGTATTTGATAGTGGATAGAATTTGAAGGTGGCATGCTTGTGCGCGAATGTTGTGCATCGTTTCAAAGTTTATGCATGTCTTCTGGTTATGGATGTCTCTGTATTGTTCATGTTTGATTGTTTGGCTTGTGTCTGGTAATTGATACCCTTAGCAGCTGGTTTATGCCCTCGGACTCGAGCAACATACTGTTACACGTTGGTTGCAAGCAAATGATCTCACTCGGGTTGTCATCAGCTGTTTCGCATTTCATTAGTCCCAGCTGTCCTTTATTGGATACATCATACAGGGGATGATTTTTTAGGTAGTTGGAGAAGTCCATGTATTCAGCCAGAGGAGATTGCTGCATTTCCGCCTCAATGTAGGTCGCACCTTTGAACGAAATCAGCAACGAGTCTCTGTCCGAGTAGATATGAGCGAAACGTTGTTACCGTAGCGTGGTTTCAGTGTGTGCCATAAAAGAAGCTGCAGACTTCTGCTTGAGCTTCTGTTTGGAGGTGATGACATATATATCTATGTTACCTTAGGTGGCCGAGTGCAATTTCAATTTGCTTTATATCTATGGCATTCTTTCTTATACAAGGCAGGATACGTTGTATTGCATTTCAATGCAAGTCATATTGCATATCGGCAATTTCTTCATCGTATTGGGGTTTCAGTGTGTCATAAAAGAAGCTGTAGGCTTTTGATTTAGCTTCTGTTTGGAGCTGATGAAATTTATATCTACGTTAAGGTATCACATTTTCATTGCAAAACAAGAGGCGTTAAATCGCATTTCGATGCAAGTCAAGTTGCATATCTGCAAATTTCATTGATAGGCATTCTAGTAATTTATTGATAATAAATTGTTTGATACATATATAGCAGGAAATTTCACTGGCTTATCATTTTATACGAAAACATAACTATTCACTCCGAAAATTGACGTGTGCATCTTGACGAGACATAAGAAATGATTTCGACCTCCCTGTCCTGTGTTATCTTGACCGACGATATCAGACCCACTCGAAAGGTTCTTTATCTATGATGAGCATTATTTCACACCTGAAGCTGTCGATTCGTCGTATCGGTGTAAGATTTATCATCTGTGTGTGTTTTTTTTTCACTGATCTATTTGGTTCTAGACTAATGCCCTTAGTACACATTTTAGATAAACGGATACCTAAGAGAAAAGTGTATGCAACACTAACAATCCTATCCTTGTAACCAAAGCTTTGTTTTTAGTCTTCAGCGATTTTTTTCCCGACGCAAGTTTTTAAAATATAGTTGCATGTTTATGACATCACATCGTTTCAGGTTTTTTCTTACTGTTGCCAACATTACCATTCACTATATTCCGCAGATTCCCGAAATATACAGAATTCTCTTAGCACTCAAACGTTTGAGACATGATTCTTTCTCCTCATGTTTCATGACCAACATTTTTGAGACAAAGTCAGATATACATTTCATTTTATTGGGTAACTTTACGCTTCTTATACTTGATACCCGTTCATTACCCCACTTGATAATTCGGTTTCCTTCAATATAAGCAGGTTTTTCTTCACATGACATCTCCTTGGTATCACTATCACGCGTTCTAATATCACTGTCACTGGTATCCATTCCACTTAAAGTATCCCACGTTTTCCCATATCTTCTTTACATTCCATTTCGGCTAAGGTTTGGGTGTATTCCCCCCCCCCCTTTCACCCAACCTTTATACGTTCAACATTTGGATGTTAGTGACATAGCTCTTTCTTTACTGCCCGCACCCGGTTGAGCACTGTCTATATGATTATTTTGGAAATCCAGGTCCGGCTTATTATGTTTTATCAATACACCCATTGCATCCTTAGAGGTCGTATTTCCTCGTTCATTTCTTAGATTATCATATTCAATATAATGGTATCCTTTGAGATGACGCCAAAACCCAAACGTCGATCTTGATTTGCATAGTTTTATCTCCGCACTGCAAATATCACATACCTCCGTGTTTTCCTTTCTGTTAAAATATTCCCATATCAACTTGGCGACATCCTTCTACACCGAATGCACTCCGTTAACTGAACGAGTGCAAATCTGAGTCCAATTTTATATATACTTATACTTGTATATATACAGGGTCGTCATCCTCACTGTGGCGGCACATATGTCGACACAATGCATATATACAGGGTCGTTGGCCTCACTGTGTCGGCACATGTGTCGACACAATGCATATATACAGGGTCGTTAGCCTCATTGTGTCAGCACATGTGTCGATACAACGCATATATACAGGGTCGTTAGCCTCACTGTGTCGACACGATTCGTATATACAGGGTCGTTATCGTGTCGGCACATGTGTCGATACGATGCATTTATACTGGGGCGTTAGCGTCACAGTGTCGGCACATGTGTCGATACAATGCGTATATGTAGGGTCGTTAGCCTCACTGTGTCGGTACATGTGTCAACGTAATGCATCTATACATCGACTGCATCAGCTTCACGGTATGTTATGTTAAAAGATCTATTCATCCTAACCTAATCTAACCTATGGTATTCAAGAAATTATGTATTTGCGATTGACTTTTTTTGTGCTTGCATATGATTTTCAGATGAATACCTAGGCAACCTAACCTAACCAACTTAAATAAAAATTATGTGTCATCTTTCGAGATATCCTGCTTGCGTATGAAACTTATTCATCGACTGGATCATCTTCACGGTATGTTATGTTAAAAAAAACTAATCATCATAACCTAACCAAACTATTGTTTCCAAGAAATTATCTATTTTCCAATCGACTTTTCGTGCTTACATATGATTTTTCAGTGTTTTAAGAATTATGCATAACAAATATCTCCACTTGACTCCACATTTTGATTTATCCTTTCCAGTTTTGAATCACACATTAAATTTTGATCAAGTAAATCATCAAAAATCTAATCTATCCAAACCTTATGTACCGTTTTCAGTCATTGTTATATACATATGAACCCCTCCCACACGGTTCTTTATGAATCTGTCACCTAATTCATTCTACTTCATTGTCACTTCCGACTCATATAAGTAAGCAGAGAGGACCGATTTTCCATCTTGGATGGATTGAATGTTACAAATAAATCAAATTTGTTTCCATTATCATACAAACGGGCACAAGGTCTCCCCCTATGTTTCCTTATTTCCCTTCGATAGCTCCTGGCACTACATCCTATGACGACTTGCACAGTTGATTTGCCTTTTCATTCCTATAATTTTCATTCTCTTCACGATGATTATTTTCGTTTCAAACGTCGCCAGACATTACTTGTGGATTTATGTTTATTCAATTTTATTCCTTCCTGGCAAAGTTTACAGACCCCCATCACCCCATTACTTTCGAACAAACGACGACTCAAGCTATACCCCCATCCTTCCACAACAGAATCACAATCTTGTCTGAGCAAGGTCTGATCGGACTCTGATTTATATCCTACTATTCTGTCACACAGATATAGCATTTACCCCGAGATAGGTTCATGACAATGCGTGAAACATGTTCTTCTACCGACTTCGACAATTCGATGTTACCTCTGACTGGATATTTAGGATATTATAAACAATTGTTTTAGGATTTTATTAGTATTATTAGTATTATTTAGAGATATTGCTGGATTCAACAAAACTTTCTATCTCAATTCTTTTGATTTGTAACAGCATGGTACGTACATCCAACCGTACCCAACATCACGATGTTTCAGTTTCCTCTTAAAATCCTTCATATACTCCAGCATATCTTTGATGCGAATATCGAAGATGGTTCCGTTCCCTTGAGTCCACGAATGTAATGCTTCTTCTTCTTGGATCTTAATAATTCGAAACTTCTCCAATTCAAAGTCATTCTGTTCATCATCATTGATAAATTGTTGCATACGTTCCAGATTTTCTTTTGTTCCTAGGTAAAATTCGTATTTCACTACCTCAGCTTTATTACAATCTTGACGATGATTTTCCACTTGGAGCATATAACTTTCGAGATTTGCTTTCCTATTCCCCTTAAACTTTGTTACTTACGACTGAAACCCGTCGACATTCCTTTTACCTTCATCATTATACGAATGTTATCTCCCACTCTTTTGATTCTTGTTTTACCCATTCTTAGATAAATGTTATTTTCAACACTAGTCAATATTTGTTCGATCCGACTCATATCATCTTCGGAGATTTCTTCTTCCAAAACACGTAAACTGATTTTTGCCACGTGAACATTCATTGTTGTCTGTTTGAGGATGATCCGTCCTTCTCCGCTTACACTCAACGTAACACTGACTCCAATCTCGGCATGCAGCTAGCTATTATAACGCAGTTGCATGCATTTTTTTTTGCAGAACATTACGCCTATCGTCGCTCGCCTTGGTCATCATCTGTGTATGTATGTATGTATGTATGTATGTACGTGTATAGGGGTGTGTACGTATGTGCATGTGTGTGTTCAAGCGTATGTACGTGTTATTGAGTTAAAAAAAAAGATAACAAAATTTAGAATTCAATGCAATTTTAAAATTCTAAATTTCAATAAAATTCAAACTTTTCTGACGCCTGAACAAAGCCAAGTCCGTCTATTGAAGGGATAACTTGGCTATTAAAGAAATGTCCGGGCGTCGAAAAAATTTAACATTTGATTGAAATTTTGAATTTTGCAATTGTATTTAATTTCTAATTTTGTTATCCTTTTTTTAAGATCACTGATGAATAAAAACAAAGTTTTGTTACAAGGATAGTATTGGTAGTAATGCATACACTTCTCCCAGAGGAATCTGTTCATCTAAAATGTGTACTAAGGGCATTTGTCTAGAACCCAATAGATCAGAGAAAAAACCACGCCTAGATGATAAATCCTACACCGATATGACGAGTCGACAGCTTTAGGTGAGAAATAATGCTTATCATAGATAAAGAACCTTTCGAGTGGATCTGATATCGTCGGTCAAGATAACACAAGAGAGGGGAGGTCGAAATCATTACTTATTTTTCGTCAAGATGCTCACGTCGATTTTCGGAGTGAATAATTATGTTTTCGTATTAAATGATAAACCCGTGTAATTTCTTAAAATATATGTATTGAATAATTTATCATCAATAAAAATTAGCTTATAAACGTTTGTTTCCAATATCCTAAATTTAACTCGAATTCCTATGAATGAAATTTGCAGATATGCAACATGACTGGGATCGAAATGCGATACAACACAAAAAAAATCTCTGCAATTGAAATTGCACTCTTTTACCTGAGTTCACGTAGATATATATCTCATCCGCTCCAAACAGAAGCTAAAGCAAAAGTCTACAGTGTCTTTTATGTTACACTGAAACCCCAATACGATGAAGAAATTGCAGATATGCAACATGACTTGCATTGAAATGCACTACAACGCATCCTGCCTTGCAATAAAAAAATGCGATAGATATTAAGCAAATTGAAATTACGCTCGGGTACCTGAGGTAACATAGATATATGTCTCATCAGCTCCAAACAGAAGCTAAAGCAAAAGTTTACAGCTTCTTTTATGACACACTGAAACCACACTACGGGAACAACGTTTCGCGCATATCTACTCGGACACAGACTCGTTGCTGTTCATGTTGAAAGGTGCTACCTACATTGAGGTGGAAATGCGGCATTCTCCTCTGGCTGAATACATGGACTTCTCCAACTACCCAAAAAATCATCCCCTGTGTGATATATCCAAGAAAGGATCGCTGGGAATAATGAAAAGCGAAACAGCTGATGACAACCCGAGTGAGATCATTTGGTTACAACCAACGTGTTACATTATGTTGCTCGAGTCCGAGGGCACAAACCAGCTGCTATGGGTATCATTACCAAACACAAGCCAGAAAATCAAACATGAACAATACAAAGACATAAATAATCGGCAAACATACACACACTTTGAGACCATACACAAGCATGCCAGCTTCAAATTGTATGCACTATTAAAAACTGCCTCTGTAAATTTGAAACAAACGTTACTATCTCGACTCCTGCATCACTTTTGCCTATGAACATCCAGATATCCCCAAAAAATCCATTGAAAATAAACCTACCGTCACAAAATGAGAAAAAGATGTGTCTTGGCTGATAAAACTAATGTAAACAGTGACTTAACATGTAGGAGGCGTAACCAGGGTGAGACTTTCATTGACGTATGTACTCGCGTGAATGACGAAAAATATGTCAACTTTAACTTGTTATAACCTCCAAATGTTCATAGGATGTAAATATTCCTATGAAACCATGTAATGAAAACTTCTGAACTTAAAATTTGTTTGATTGTCCACAAAAAATATATATTGAAAATGTGTGAACGTATAGCACTGTAACCGACCCTAAATATTTAAAAACGATGTAAATGTTCCTATGAACCCTGTATCTATGTTAAAAAATATGTATAAATATAATCTTAACCTTGTCTCATTGTCCACAGTAAAAAAACGAATCTGAAAATATGTGAACGTATCTGCAACTATTTGTTTCTTAACGATGAGCCCTGGCGAAACTCTGAAAATAAAATAGGCATACGACGGGGAAAAATGGAATTGATTTCATCAAATAATATCGATTGTGCTATAAAATACCACGTATAAACTGTAGTCATCACTTATAAAGAGAAAGATGTCAAAATCTACGTATTATAACGATCGAGCAACCCTACCGTGTGAAATAATCCAATCAAAATAACCCAATGCAATTATAATTGCCGTTTACAAGACCTATCAGCGTATATCTATATAAGTTATCCGAATCCGAGCCGTAAGCTAGGCGATTAAAGGTACACCCTACTGCATGTCCAAATGAAACAAATGCTATCCCTACCGAACGCGGCAAGTGATTAAAGGTACACCATACTTCATGACCGAATGAATCAACGCTATTTCTACCGAACGCGGTAAGTGATATAAGGAATACCCTACTGCATGCCCCGAGAAGTGCGAGTTAAGATATGATCACTGTTCGACATTGACGGATAAAGGTCTTCCCGTACAAACTAAGTGCCAATTGCGATTGGACTACCCCAATAGTAATTGAATTAACCACAAAAAGCAATTAACTGAACCTACAAGTACAATGTCCGAGCTATATAGAGGCTACGTCGGATACAAATAGTCATTACATGCCTCCTGATCATTACAGTGTTCCATTTGCGTTTAGGTAATGCCCCAATCTCAGGCGTCTGACTCCCCTCTCTTATCCCCCCTCCTTCCCGAGCGTTCTCTATGTATCTACAGTAATTAACTCTACCCCAAGAGTAATTATCTAGACCTATAATAACTTGGTAATTGCAATGTCCGAGTTATAATGAGGCTAAGTCGGACACACAATGTAATTGGATACATCCTAACCGATTATATTGTTCCATTTGCGTTTTGGTGACATTATCAGCGTAGATATTACGTTTTAGGTGAATTTTTAGCTACTGATCAGCCCCTTTCATCTCCGCTTCCAACTATCTAACTAAGGTACCATTTTTTTTCACAGCGAACAATCATAGCATCCCTCACTCAGAGCAGCCACTGTCATATGTGCCACTGTCATATTAGCCACGAGTCGTACAATTTTACTAGTTATCACTTTAATCAAATTTTTCCTACCCATCCTTGCCTAACCTAAAGGGACGTGTTTCTAACCCGCGGAGCAAAGGTACGTGTTTCAACCAGCGGGGTAAACGTACGTATTATTCTAGGGTAGGTAATGCAGTTTTTTTGCGGTTATGTCAGTGTCTGGCGATGGCAGTATGCTGAAATAAAGTGGCGCTAGTGCGCGTGTGCTGAAATATTTTTAACGCCAAAGCTGGGCTTCCGCTCTAACAATACACTTGGGAGCACAGCGCTACAGTCCTCACACAGCGCTTTGAGCAGAGCACGGCCGCCCTAACAATACCAGTAGTTAAATGTGGTACATATATGCCCTCTCGTGTGAGAAGTGGTACGAATATGCCCTATCTTGTGAGAAGGGGAACGTATGAGACCTGTGGATAGGGGTAGGGTTGACGGTGGGGGGAGGGGGGGGGGCAGGTGTATTGTGTAGTATGTAGATGAATGACTGTGTGTTGGTGTCAGTATCAATTGAGTTGTTATCGTATAGACGTTGGTGTTTGGATACAAAAGGTTATTATTGCAATTTCAATTGCTTAGGCATATGGGGTTTTACTGTATATTAATTACTGACCATTGGGTAAAATAGGATAAGCAAACATATATTTGTAGTATAATTTTACTAAAGAACGAGCATTTACAGAGAACTTTGCATGCGGTATGAAATATAAAAATACCGCACATATTTGTGTTGCACGAGTTATTATTTCCGGATACGTTCATGATGAATGATTGCACTTTTATATCATTTTCCGTAATTCTTTTTTGAGAACCGCTGGATAATCTTTTTGACAGGGATATTTCGACATAGATGATAGGCGTAGTGAAGACAATACGCTCCAGAAACTAAAGAATTATCACTTTGGACCGGTTTCTGTAGTATTTGTGCTATATTTGCATGAGTTTTATAATACGAAGCTATATTTCCTTCATAAATTGATGGATTAAACCCAAACGAATCGAAGAAGTAGCGTTTGTTCCTGATTTGAAATATGAGAGTCCTATGACCCATTTTATTAGGATTGCTTTGTTGGGCATTTTGTTTTCGGCAAAGTATCCTAAGTATCTCCGTTTCATAACTTGATCGCTTTTGAATATTTTAGCAATTTGATTATTATCCATGGTTCCTGTAGATAGATGGGGAACTCCCTCCTTGCTAAATTTATTTGGATGACACCGAGTGTATAACCTACCAGGAATAAGATCTTATTTGAAGTGGGCGCAACTTTGCAATTCACTGTTATACGCGTGTTTGCTCATTTATCAAGGTTGATGACATCTTCCGAGTCGGTCGGCCTTGTATCTATAACAAATATAGTTCTTCCAGCCGGGAAATTTTGTTTTGTGATGAGATGAGAGCTGTTACGCATTCCTAGAGCTGAAAGTATTTGATGGTACGCTTGAGCGCACGCTCTGGGAAACGATGCTCTAATGTTGGTAACGCAGTTTCCGTTCACATCGACGATAACGTTTGTTATTTCGTTACGTTGGAAATAGTTTGGATTACGATTATATGCTCTGCTGTGTGCTTCTTGATCAATGAGAAATAGGGCTAATATATCTGGAACATCCCCGTTACCGGGGGAATCAATGGAAATGGAGTTTTGGCCGGACGGGAAACGATTGTTTTGAAGATGGGTCAATCGACCATGCATCCAATGAGTTCATTGTTTTTTGTGAGAGCTTTATTTAGAGCGCAAGCAAGGATGTAGGGTAGGGTATAATCTTTTTACACCATAGTTTACACGAGTCTACTACGTATATGTACTGTTCATTGTGGTGTGATAGAAGAACTGTACTTGGTTTTGCAAGCTCCAAACGAATATTTACGATGACATTGTCCAATAAATAACTGTTTCTCCCTGATACATCAAAGTTTAGAGGGCTCATAATATGTGTACCATACGCGCAAAATCCACCGCAACGATGGTATCTGGAATCGGTGTTTGAAGGGATTAGTGCATTATATTCAGTCCTTTATTGTTTAGATCGGAAATTTTCGTGGACGTATGTGTGTTTAGGTTATTCAATAGTTCTGTATAACTGTTCCCTTCACACTGAACGCCATTTAGGAACAATGAGTGACTCTGGAACATGCGATGAAAAAATCCGTCCACGAGCGTAACATGTGCCTCGGCGGCCAATGCGGAACCATCTGCATCACGGATTTTCACTTCTGCAGTTAACGAGTTCAAGTCAACCATTCCCTTATCGTACCCTGGAATATGGAATTCGATAGAGGAATCTGTAATCCTAGCAGCATACTGCTCGATACTTGATTCAATTAAATATTTTTTGCTGACTGAGGGGAACATATCAATCACCTACATCTTCCGTAGGGGCTTCCAACCCCATCATGTTGAGAGATGATCCGCCACGCATATTGTCAGTAAAGATCCTCACTCGAAACTAACGTTCGTGGTACTTGTACGGTGGTATTTATTAGTAAACACAGGTGGATGTCACGTTTTCTTATTTTTTACGTACTTCTTTTTCTTTGATTTACGTCTTTTCATAACTTTCCCATTTTTCTTGCCGCCTACTAATACTTTCTTGACAACATTCTTGAGTTTAGGGATCCCATGTTTTTGGTTGATTTTCGCATGTCTTTTTGTTCCGAATAGTCGTGTGCCATGTTTCTGGCCAAATCTGCGGCAGCAGGCAATACAGATATCCGTAGGAAGGGTAGTGTACGTCATACAAGACTGGCTATAGTTGAGAAGAAGCCGCTTCCTCTATGGTACGATGTCGGGCTTCTGAACCGGTTAATATCGTGTAAGCTAACACCGCAAATTGTGTCACGTTTCGCGAATAATATTTCGTATTGTTTATAGGACGGATATGCCTATAAGTAGTATATACCGGAGCAAAACAGCCCTGGCGATCCGCGGAGCAAAACAGCCCTGGAGATCCGCGGAGCAAAACAGCCCTGGAGATCCGCGGAGCAAATATACCCGGGGGATAGGTGAGGGGAGTCAGTCGCGCGAGATAGGGGCTACAAAAACAGCCCTGGAGATAGGGACTACATATATGCATAAGGAGGAATTAGATATGGGATGACTAGATTTCTGAACCTTTTATCGATTGTAATTGTTATGAAGTATGTTTTCTGTTAATGTGTCCGACTCAGGCGCTGTATTTCTCGGACATTGTAGTTATATGTTAAGACAAATTGATCTTGTGGTCAAGTTAGTTACTGATGGTTCATAGAGACTGCCCGGGACGGGTGGGGAAGAGGGGAGGGGTTGACCAGAGTC
>SDVV010030777.1:0-11633 GCA_016164225.1 Gammarus roeselii
GTATTTTCACTTCAAATGTTACAATGCAAGTAATATCGACCAGTCCCGAGTAATGTTAGGTCATCGCTTGTTTGTCGACTTTCATGTTCAAACGTTCATGTAAGCTTACCTCATACGTCAGTGAGTGTTACGAATGTTAAAGTGTTAGAAAGATTTATGTACGGTTTTACGGTTGGAATATGATTTTTTTTTGTAGTTTTGGACGTTTTGCTCCTACCATTTTCGTCTATTATATCAAATATTGAATAAATCCACTCTAACAATTTTTCATACAGATCTGCATTGTAAGGTCCGCAATCCACAAGATCGAGGATATAAACCATGTCTGAGGCACATAATTAGCGAAATATATATCAATGTACGTACCATAGATCAAATATCGTTGAATGCAAAAAGGGTTGCCATACAATGACGAATAGATTATTACCTAGCCAACTTAACCTATTCTATCCAATAGTTATGTATTTTTAATCAGGTTTGATGGTTATGTATGATATTGATATGAATGAATCTCATCACTAGGGCTGTATATTCATCACATCAAAAGCAGTTGAATACATTTTTCTCCAATTTAATCCAGCAAAAAACTTTCTGCAGATGTTTGGATTCCAGAATTTATCGATAGCTCTGTTACATGTTCGTATGAGACTCAGCAGGTAAGATCCAAGAGAACTAATGCACTTCAATTTGTTACACTTTTCATGTGGGTCAGTTGTACGCGATGTTAGGTTCAAAGATCTAGCCATTCTAACCAACTTATCTAATAATTATGCATTTTCATTCAAGTTTGATGGATATGTATGATATTTAGTCATTATCTTGTGCGATGCACTTATCAAATCCCTCCCACACGGCTCTATTTTTCGTAGTTTTTCTTCTAATGTCACACACCAGGTACACACATTCACGCTTTGTACGCGTATGCAGGACCGGGCATAGTATAATGATGTCGTATACAGGATCGGTTAACATCTGAGGCACTTTAACTCTGATATATATTTTTTTCCATTAGAACAAAATCCCTTGTTATTGTTACAAGATATTTATTGTGGACCACCTTCACGTCATGATGGGTGAAAAGAACTAAGCATCTTAACCTATCCTATCCTTTTCTATTCAGGAATTATATAGTATCGATCGAGTTTTCGTGCAGAAATTTGCTACTTTTATATCGATTTGTGTTATATTCATTTTCATCCTCTCCACTTGGCTCTACATTTTGATCTAGCCTATTCTCACCCGTCAAAACCTATCATAACCTAACTTTATGTATGGTGTTCAGTCATTGCTATTTACATATGAAGCCCTCCAAATGACTCTAAATAATACTTTAACATATATGGTATTTATTTTGTTGTCACTCTCATCCCATATAAGTTAGCAGAGAGGACCCATTTTCAATCTTAGATGGTTTGTATGTTACGGGTAATTTATATTATTTTTGATTCTGACACAATTCTACGTCACTTTAACATATTATTCACACCCATCATAACCTGACCTGACCTCACGTATGGTATTCAGTCATTGATATATACATATGAACCCCTCCATACAATTTTAAATATCACTCTAACATACATGTTAGTTATTTCGTTTTCACTCTCGAGTCATATATGTTACCAGAGAATCCCCCATTTTCAAACTTGGATGGATTGAATGCTACAAGTTTTTCAAATTTGTATTCAGTTTCATACAAACGAACACATTGTCTCACACCATGTTTTTTCTTAATTTACTTCAATATCTCCGCTTAACTCTACAACATTTAACAACTTCCATCTTTGAATTTCCATTTTTCTCTTTCCTTTATTTTTCTTATCCTTAACGATGACTTCGTTTCAAGATCTGATCGGACGCTGATTTATATCATACTATTCTGTAACACATCTAGATCATTTACCTCGAGCTAGGTTTTCTGGCATCATTTCAACCCTTGAAACAAATTATTTCTACTGATTCCGAAGATTCGATGTTACCTCCGACTGTCACGATGTTCACAATTCATTACTTAACCTTCGAGTTTAGGATAATATAATAATTTCATTGAGAACATACATAGTTTTTTATTAGTTTTTATTAGCATTATTTACAGACCTTGCTGCCATCATCAATATCATATACCTGGTTTTGATATTTAAACAGCATTGTTCGTCATCCAACAGTACTTTTCATCACTATATTTCGGTATACTCTCAAAATTCATCTTATACTCCAACATATCTTTGATGCTGATACCGACGGCTATTTCGTTCCCATGTGTCAATAAATGTATTACTTTTTCTTCTTAAACCTAATAATTCGAATCTTGTCCAATTCAAAGTCATTCTGAGATTCATCATTGAGAAATTTTGCATACGTTCCAGTTTCTCTTTTGTTCATAGGTATAATCTGTTGTCCACTACCTCAGCTGTATTAAAATCACGATGAAAATTCTTCCCTTGGATCATATAAAATATCGAGATTTGCTTCTCTTATCCCCTCCCCCCTCCCCCCCCCTCCTAAACTTACTTACATACGAATGTAACACGTCCACATTAGTTTCCCCAATCAGACTTCTATTTTCCTGCATACATTTATGAATGATATCACCCACTCTTTTGATTCTTGTTTGTCCATTATGAGATAACTGTTATTTTCCACACTAGTCAATATTTATTCGAACCGACTCATATCATCTTCGGAGATTTCGTCTTCCAGCACTTGTAAACAAAATTTTGAGCTATGAATGTTCATTTTTTGTTTATTCTATGACGACACGTGTGTCTCCGCTTGTTCTCAACGTATCACTGACTCCATTTTGATTACCAGCTAGCTATTATAAGTTGATTACACGTGGTTCTTCGCATAACATTTCACCTAACATTTCTCACCTATGCCATCAACTGTGTATATGTATAGGGCTGAGTACGTATGTGAATTTGAATATTCATGCGTATGTACGTGTTACTTGAGTTAGAAATATATAACACAAAATTAATATTCAAAATTTCAATGAAATTTTAAGTTTTCGAGGGATGACAGAGCCAAGTCTGTATTTTGCAGTAATAACTTAGCTATTTATGTAAGGTAACATCCCTCGAAAATTTGAAATTATATTGAAATTTTGAATATTAAGTTTGTGTTATATATTTTTAACTCAAGTAACACGTACATACGCTTGAATATTCAAATTCACATACGTACTCAGCCCTATACATATACACAGTTGATGGCATAGGTGAGAAATGTTAGGTGAAATGTTATGCGAAGAACCACGTGTAATCAACTTATAATAGCTAGCTGGTAATCAAGAATAGAGTCAGTGATACGTTGAGATCAAACTGAGAGACACGTGTCGTCATAGAATAAACAAAAAATGAACATCCATAGCTCAAAATATTGTTTACAAGTGCTGGAAGAAGAAATCTCCGAAGATGATATGAGTCGGTTAGAATGAATATTGACTAGTGTGGAAAATAACAGTTATCTCAGAATGGACAAACAAGAATCAAAAGAGTGGGAGATATCATTCATAAATGTATGCAGGAAAAAGGAAGTCTGCTTTGGGAAACTAATGTGGACGCGTTTCATACGTTTGTAAGTAAGTTTAGGAGGGGGGGAGGGGGGAGGGGATAAGAGAAGCAAATCTCGATAATTTATATGATCGAAGGGAAGAATCTTCATCATGATTGTAATACATCTGAGGTAGTGGACAACAGATTATTCCTAGGAACATAAGAGAAACTGGAACGTATGCAAAATTTCTCAATGGTGAATCTCAGAATGACTTGGAATTGGAAAAGATTCGAATAATTAAGTTCAAGAAGAAGAAGTAATACATTTATTGACACATGGGAACGAAAAAGCCTTCGGTATCAGCATCAAAGATATGTTGGAGTATAAGATGGATTTTGAGAGTATACTGAAATATATATTGATGAAAAGCACTTTTGGATGACGAACAATGCTGTTTAAATATCAAAACCAGGTATATGATATTGATGATGGCAGCAAGGTCTGTAAAATAATGCTAATAAATACTAATAAAAAACTATGTATGTCCTCAATGAAATTAATATATTATCCTAAACTCGAAGGTTAAGTAATGGATTGTGAACATAGTGAAAGTCGGAGGTAACGTCGAATCTTCGGAATCAGTATAAAAAAAATTGTTTCAAGGGTTGAAATGATGCCAGAAAACCTAGCTCGAGGTAAATGATCTAGATGTGTTACAGAATGGTATGATATAAATCAGCGTCCGATCAGATCTTGGAACGAAGTCATCGTTATAGATAAGAAAAATAAAGGAAAAAGAAAAATGAAAATTCAGAGATGGAAGTTGTCAAAGGTTGTAGAGTTAAGCGGAGATATTGAAGTAAATTAAGAAAAAAACATGGTGTGAGACTATGTGTCAGTTTGTATGAAACTGAATACAAAATTAAAATACTTGTAACATTCAATCCATCCAAGTTTGAAAATGGGGGATTCTCTTGTAACTTATATGACTCGAGAGTGACAACAAAACAAATAACATGTATGTTAGAGTGATATTTAGAGTTGTATGGAGGGGTTCATATGTATATATCAATGACTGAATACCATACGTGAGGTCAGGTCAGGTTATGATGGGTGTGAATAATATGTTAAAGTGACGTAGAATTGTGTCAGAATCATAAATAATATGAATTACCCGTAACATTCAAACCATCTAAGATTGAAAATGGGTCCTCTCTGCTAACTTATATGGGATGAGAGTGACAACAAAATAAATACCATATATGTTAAAGTATTATTTAGAGTCGTTTGGAGGGCTTCGTATGTATATAGTAATGACTGAACACCATACATAAAGTTATGTTATGTTAGGTTTTGATGGGTGAGAATAGGCTAGATCAAAATGTAGAGCCAAGTGGAGAGGATGAAAATGAATATATCATAAATCGATATAAAAGTAACAAATTTATGCACGAAAACTCGATCGATACAATATAATTCCTGGATAGAAAAGGATAGGATAGGTTAAGATGCTTAGTTCTTTTCACCCATCATGACGTGAAGGTGGTCCACAATAAATATCTTGTAACAATAACAAGGGATTTTGTTCTAATGGAAAAAAAACATTTATCAGAGTTAAAGTGCCTCAGATGTTAACCGATCCTGTAAATGCAATCAAATTGTGTGTGTGTCTACATTGCATCGGTAACTATACCTGTATACGACATCATCATACTATGCCCGGTTCTGCATACGCGTACAAAGCGTGACTATGTGTACCTGGTGAGTAACATTAGAAGAAAAACTACGAAAAATAGAGCCGTGTGAGAGGGATTTGATATGTACATCGCACAAGATAATGACTAAATATCATACATATCCATCAAACTTGAATGAAAATGCATAATTATTAGATAAGTTGGTTAGAATGGCTAGATCTTTGAACCTAACATCGCGTACAACTGACCCACATTAAAAATGTAACAAATTTAAGTGCATTAGTTCTCTTGGATCTTACCTGCTGAGTCTCATACGAACATGTAACAGAGCTATCGATAAACTCTGGAACCCAAACATCTGCAGCAGGTTTTTTGCTGGATTAAATTGGAGAAAAATGTATTCAACTGCTTTTGATGTGATGAATATACAGCCCTAGTGGAGAGATTCATACATATCAATATCATACATAACCATCAAACTTGATTAAAAATACATAACTATTGGATATAAAAGGTTAAGTTGCCTAGGTAATAATGTATTCGTCATTGTATGGTAACCCTTTTTGCATTCAACGATATTTGATCTATGTTATCGTACATTGATATATATTTCGCTAGTTATGAACCTTAGACATGGTTTATATCCTAGATCTTGTGGATTGCGGACCTTACAATGCAGATCTGTATGGAAAATTGTTAGTGTGGATTTATTCAATATTTGTTATAATAGACGAAAATGGTAGGAGCAAAACGTCCAACACTACAAAAAAAATCATATCCAAACAGTAAAACCGTACATAAATCTGGCTCACGCTTTAACATTCGTAACACTCACTGACATATGGGGTACGCTTACATAAACGTTTTGAACATGAAAGTCGACCAACGAGCGATGACCTAACATTACTCGGGACTGGTCGATATTACTGGACTTGTATCAATCGAAGTGAAAAAAATACATTTATAAATGTAGGCACACAATCTGCTAAAGATTGGTAAAGTTACAGGGTCAAGTGGTTAGATTTGGTATGGATGAAGGTTCAATCAATGAAGAAAAATACCTAACACAAGTATGAAACGGGGAATAATATGCAATACTTGGTAATTTTAGGTTAGAATGAGTTAGGATTATGGCCATGATTACAGACCTTCAGTGAAAAATGTTAAAGTGGATCTAGTGAATGGTCGAAAAAGTCAAATATTCTGAATGGGAACGCAGTCTCACAACAAAAACCTGAATTAATCAAAAACTTCTATGTGTCTGAAGTGCAAACGTAATACAAACATTTATAAAAGTAAGACTTGCGGGAATAAGCATCTAGCAAAGACCTGCGATTGGATAACATAATTGAGATGTACATTCAATTATTGAAGAATTTCAACACTAACACTCAACACAAATCCGGTAGAATAGTTCTCCAAGGTAATATGGAACCGGACCCAAATCCAATGTCGAGAGGGGAAACACACCAAATTTTTGAAGCATTACATCCAAAGAAGCGTATTTTATACCCAACATCCCATAAAAATAGGCAAATTTACATCGAACACAGATATATTCCTATGATATCAAATCAAAATATACACAAACATCTAAGAAAAATAGCTAAATAAGATTTTCTACTCTACCCTAAGCAACAACGATTAACTATTATATACGGTGTATCCTACCGCATCCAGATGATGAATCCTACTCCAATATCCGACGTGATCTGGTTCATGACTAAGATCGTATACTTACATAACAGACATACCGAAAATAACTGACATTTAACGATGAGTTAATGTAAAAAAAGTTATTTTATACTATCATACCATTCAAATCTATAATAAATTCCTAGACCTAACTGATGCTATGTCTCTGGGAGTACAAATCCAAGCCTACTGTGTCATAAAAAATGAACTCTATAATGCTTTGCTAGGTCACTTCTCAGCAATCTACCACTGATATATAACAAATTTAGAAGTAACTTACAGTCATGATACGATGCCACAGACGTACCTCGCACCTGTTAACTCATCGTCTCTGAACAGCCTCGAACAAGATACATCCTGGGCATAACCAAAATCTAGACACATGTACAGTGGTCAAGAATGAGTCTCAGAGAGTGTGTGGCCATAAAAAGCTTGGGTTCTGTTTACTGATGACTTGAGTGAAACACTACAAACCTATGGAACTCAAGATCGACGTCTACAAGAACGTACATAATTCACGTTGAACATGGATGAAGTCCAAAATGACAACCAATAAGTATAAACCACCTCTACACTAGGACCCATCCATCCAGTAAACTATCATCTAAACGTTAAACTACACATTTGCTAGGGATCATTGACAAAAAATTCCACAAAGATGCAGTACGGACTTTCACCTCTTGAACATACATTCCTATGATTCTCGTGGAAAAAAAACATAACATCAGGAACATATAAAAAAAATAGTTAAATAAGGTTCTCTACTCTGCTATAATTCACATAAAAATTGTACTACATTATGGTATCCATCCTAATAAATCGGTCCATTTACACAAACAAGCATAAACAGAATGAGCTTCTTGCCTAGGAGTCTCTCTAACTCCTCCTAAATATTGAAGAATGGTCGTACAATAAATATACAATACCCTAACAGAAAGACCAAATTTGAAACGAATCGTCTGTTCTATATCTAATATAACCACGTCAAATATTGTATCAGGATGAAAGAAGATATATAAATCACTATAAATGAACAAAATGTAACTAAATTAGACCTGAAATAATGTTCTATATTGTAGACACAAACGTAATATATCCTAAATTGTATAAATAACCAACAGATTGCATTGAAGATGGAAATTCAACAGAGAAACTACAAAATTCAAAGACCAATACTAAAACTCACGAGATGAAACAAAGCAAGAAGAATAGTACTCTACCATACCCAAAACATACATTAAAAACGTGATGAATGAGAATGAACTATCATTTAACCAAACAAATAAGAAAAGTGAATAAGATACCAAGGCTTGCAGGCGACGTAACTGAAAATTATAGTAAATACGGTATAGTACACACAAAATCTAATGAAATTAGCCTCAATATCAGTCAATAACAGGGTTGAATTAACATCTCCCTAACTAAAGTAAGCACGGTTTAATAGTAACAGATGTGTCATATATACATATAAAACTACCACAATGATGCAACAACCGACCCCCTTATACCTGAAATAATGTGGATGCTTCAAGCCTAAAATACACTAAAATGCCTAAAACTGTATGAGTTAACTGATCGAAATTCAAAAAACTGCGCAAATTCAACATAAATCAATCGATCATTACTAAGAATATATAACATAATATTTTAACCCACAGTAAATCCATATCTTTCTGGTATTTTCGCTATTGGAAAAACGCGTCAATGGAACACTGATATAGCTGTTTCAAAACTGGGGAATGCAATATGGGGTAGATAGATTCTCGACCGTAGGTTCTGCATCATCCCACAATACATACCTAAACTCGCCAATAATCATACTAATAATCCATACTATTCTCATAGATAATATATATATACATATTAAATAATAGATGGGAAACACAGAATCTTGCCTGCAATCTTACCTTCAGGCTGGTACAAACAGGGCGTTCGCACACTAAGGCTGCAAATTGAGTTATAAGACATACCTACCACGCTAATCCTATAAAAGAATATATAGTGTTAAATGAACGAAACATACAAAAATATCCCAAGCTCCCACCGCTACGAACCCACCAATCAAACATCGATTGAGTCAATTATACTCATAAGTGATTCTTCTCAAGGAATGATTCAGTCATCCTGTAAATATTGTATCTATTTTCCTTCATCGGAAATCTCACAGCATAGAAAAACGAATGGAGGAGATACTGTAGAAGTAAGTAAAGCTTAGCACAGGGTACTGATCAAAACAATCGGATAAAAAATAACAATAAACTAATTGATTCTATGCCACATGTAAAAATTGAACAACAGCGAGCAACGTAGAAAATGATATCGAGGTTGAAAATTCATCATGAAGGTGTCCGGAAAGTGAGGCTTTTTAATACAAAATAATACATATAAATTATTATCAATAAAAAATCCTATAAATGTATGGTTGTCGATATCCTGTTAAAAAACATTCAGAGAACACAGCAGTGAACGTGCATTATGAAAGCAACGAAGTTGCAAGCATTGAAATGCTAATAACCTTATGTAAATATATAACCCGTTAACATGTTAAGCTATCCGTCAGGTGACACGGGGCATCAAACCAGTTCCGGTCCCCTTCGCTCCCGCCCCCCGTTTCTGCGTGAATGCCCCGTACGGACCGGTTGAGTCAAGGTTGCATGCATCGCGTCCTACCCCGGTAAAATGTCACGTGCAAATTCCCGTAGACCGGACAAAATCCGTCATTCGCACTTACTATTGCTACTCATATCATAATATATAATACTTGAAGTGTAAAAACTGTGGGTTATAACACACACGCGGCGGCCTGCTGTTCGAACATATGTAGATATACATTGAGACATATATAGAGGTTAGCTAAGGTAGCTCATAACATAAGGGTTGATGAGCTACTATTAAAAATTGACGATGCAGATCATTATTCAACATTGAAATTGGTTATTCGAGCGTTTTAACACCTTCGGCGATTCATATAACTTTGAAGAGCTAATTTATTTGTTCGAATTAACCCACTTTTTTGTGAATAAAAAATAGGCGCAAATAGACGTTTACTTTATATCGATGAGCAAATGAAATATCACGCTACTCGTAAGAGCGAGCGAGCGTCCGTGGGCGAAGGAAGGTACAAGTAGTGATCTTGCCCAGTTATCGATCGAATTGTATTCACACACGTACCCAAGAGTCAAATGCCATGCAGCTGTCCTGGGGGTTAGAACCACGTGCCTCTAGGGGAGGTTAGGTTAGGGCAGGTAGGTTTGAATACATTTTATATGAAATTAAAAAAAAAAAAGTCGTGTCGAAAATAGTCTCAGACCAATTTTGGGAAGAATAATTGAGCCTTGAGACCAAATTGGTGTGGAAAAGTTCAGCATCAAAAAATTGATCTCTGTGACCACAACAGAGGAAGGTTAAGTTATATTAAGTTAGACGAAGAGCTAACAGATAAGTGGAGTGAGATAGGTGTGGTGAGGTCAGGATAGAGCAGGTTCGGTTATTATAATCTGTTCGATTATCGCTGTGGATCACCACCGCAGTCATCACTACCATCAGGTACGCTCGCGCGTCCGTACGAATATAATTAGAACTGTTTTCACTTGTTTCTCAGTCCCTAACAATGTGTGCCAATGTTATAATTTGCGGAAAACTTCTTGGAATGGTTCGAACGAACAAACTTGTTGTTGAGAATGATTAGATTGTCCGAAAATGTTATTCAACTTCGTTGTTCTAAATTAACTGTGATGTTGTAGATAATTAAGAAACTGAAGTGTTCTGGGCACTGACAGAGGACCGAGTGCAGTATTAAATACAAGCCGTCGATATAATGCGATGGAGAGCTAAAAAAAATACTTCTGTTGTTGTGTGGACACGTGACCTGAGTGTTTCCAGATCATATTCCGGTTGAATTAATAAAGAATTGATGCTACAGTGATTTTGTTGTTATGAGTGATTGAACACGAGAGTACCAAAATAATTTTATCCACCAAAAAATATTGTGTGTAATATTCAACTCTACAGTGTAGAAATAAGTACGTCGCCTTGGGAATTTATCTCACGCTATTAATGATTTGATCATTAATCCATTCCTTTTGTGCTGCCGCCCCTGCATCGAACCTCACGCGCTGCTCTTGTGCCCCAATATTGACTGGTGGGAAGCCTCTTGAGACCCTTCAGTTCCCACCTTTGTTGGAGGCTCAAAACGAAAGCGTTCTGTAGGGCGGTGGATGGACTTAGACTGCAGTACTGAAAGGTTGTCTACTCAAGTGTCCTGAAAGGCCATGGGCAGGATTGACCTGCTGGGTTGAAGGCTCGAGACAAAAGCTTTCTGCCCGGCTGTGGGTAGGCCTGGCCTGCTATGCCTAAGAAGGACGCGTTGACTTTAGTGTCTTGATGGGCAGTGAACGGTCAAGTCTTCTGTGTTAAGAACGGGTTGACTCGAACGTCCTGTAGGGCGATGAGCAGGCTTAGTCTGCCATGGTATGGACGTGTTGACTCAAGTAACCTGTTGGGTGCTGTACGGGCTATGTGGTGTGTTTACTTAAGCAGTGCACAAGCTGCGTCTGCTGTATGGTATAATATAGTTAGTAAGTAGGCCTGAGACCGTCTAAATAGTCCATTCTAGGAATACTTCAAGTCTGCAGTACTACATGCCCAGCCTAGATCTGCTGACCAGTTTCATGCACAGCCTAGATCTGCTGACCAGTTTCATGCACAGCCTAGATCTGCTGACCAGTTTCATGCACAGCCTAG
>SDVV010030778.1:0-11633 GCA_016164225.1 Gammarus roeselii
ACATAATTACATACATACATACATACATACATACACATATATATGCATATATACATATGTATACATATACCTATACTTACATACATACATACATACATACATATACATACATATACATACACATACATATACATACAAGTAAGAATGATTCAGCTAGTGTTCCCAAGAGAGAAGTCGAAGCCCTTCGTCGCATTGATCAGCAGAAGTGACCAGCCAACGTATCAAAATTTTTCACATATATTTCTGTACTGATGAAAATGTTTGATCAGTAAAGAATTCTAACCGACATTCCAGTGAAGTATTCATTGCAGCTTATAACAATAAAACAATCCACACGTTCACCTATTATAAAAAAACGACGGAAACAACTGAAAAAGTAGTCTGATCTGGTGGCACACTTAGTGTGTAAGTGTCGTTGTTCCATTTTTTTGCACAGTCAAACGTGTTGCCGCTATCCAAAGTGGTTTGCCAAAGCTCGTGAAGGTGTGTCCATAGGACGCTGATGCAAACCTGCTGAATATTGCCATATATTGCAATAGCAGTTTATTATTGGCAGTGGTCGCTTGACCCCGGGAGAGCAGTGACAATTTTCGTTGTAGCAGATACAATCTAAACAGTTATTCAAGATGTCGTTGTTGTAGTTGCTATTTATTTAATTATCGCTGCACGGATCATTTTCTTATTTCGCAGGCGTTGTTACTGCCGTCGGTCGAAACAGGTGGTTACTGATGTCGCACTGAATTCTTGCGTTGGTAACAGCAGCTGTCCGACAGTTAGTTGCAAACATATGCATGCACGCTGGAATACACTGACAGACTGGCGCGGACGACGACGGAGGGCAGCAGGAGCCAGCTCGTTATTGATGAAGGATACTGCAAAGTTGACCGTGATGTGGGAAGTGAAGCTAATTTTTCTGTTTGGAAGGTCCTATTCGTGTTGAGTACAGAGGAGGGGCCCTTGAATATCAGGACCGTTTCAAATAAAAAATATAACGTGGATCTGGAAAATAATGATTAAATGCTGTCTACTCGTTTAGAAGAGACAAGAAATCGGAAATACGAAACATTGGCAGGACAGAATTTAACTAATAAAATGTTGGCCATTGTCAATTGAGATAATGCAACATCCAAAAGAAAACACAAGGAAATCTTTCGCAGAGTACCCCCAAAAAAATACATTTAAAACTCAACAAATCTAGTCCTGACGTTCCAAAATCTCTCTTCCTAAGGCAGATCCTGTCCTTCTCCGCTACCCATTAGATGGCGCTGTGTTTCAATCCTAGCGTTTTATAATTACGAGCTTACGACGATAAGAAAAGTCTCCGAATAACATTGCCACGATGAGGGTGAGCGTTTGAAATTAGTTAAGCAAGTTCATGAGATCGGCATCGTGTATCACAAACGTGTAATCCTAGCTAACCGTTTGATTAACTAGTCTATGATGTCCACATAAGCACTACGTTCATCCACAAGGTATTTGTCACTTACTAAAGGCGAACGGATCTAGAAGAAAAACATGCATCTAAAAGTCACATGAGGAACATCTCTTGCATTGTAAATAAACAGTGAATTCTTCAGTGGAAAAACTTCAGTGCTCACCAAGATTCGATCGCGTGTCGCATGAATACGTGTCCAGCACGTTACCCACTGAGCCATCCATCAAAATAAAAGCTGGGATGCAAGCTTTAGTGGGTATTGTACTGTTAAAAGTCCACTAACAATGTCTATTTTCATCACTGGTATACATTTTCGTGAATAAGGAGCATCTCTAGTATTGGACGATGTGAATACACATGTGTTTTCTAATAATTAATCTGTCATAATAATACATCATACAAACATACATGCACACAAAACATAAACTATTATCTTGAAACAAATCTCGTTTTCCTCCGAAATTGATGAAGATTACAAATGTTGTGTTTCCTATTGGGTTAAAATAATTAATAAAATATTCTCTTTAGAGCAAAAGGAGGAATTTCCTTAAATTAGTAAAACAGTGGTTGGTTTTACTAATTTAAGCTGAAAGACTGTCGCTAAACTTTAACCAAAGACAATCAAGATCCGTTCTAGCAGTAAATGGAATCAGTCCATCAGACAAAGATGACGAATGAAGGAGAGGTATTTCATGGGAGACACGAGATCAGGCTCTGCTTCCAATGTCCTCTTGAGACATCGAGGAAAGGCTCGGCTCAGATTCCAGAAGATGTCTTACTGCCTCCGGATGAACTAGCTTCCCTTGGAGTTTTTGTCCAATCGAGGGGACGGAACTCCTTAATTGGAACTCACCGGGTATGGTGCTATCCTGACATTCGTTTCGGGTAATTCGCATAGAAATGTGAGGGAACATTCTACAGTTTGAAATTTCGTTCAATGTCGCTGTGCAAGTGCATCCTTTACATTCATTGAGTATTCTAGAACATACCAATTTTGGAAAAATCGCATAGAAATCAATGCACATTTTTATATTGAGCACATGTAGCATGAAATGCGGAGATTCGTATCACTTCAATTGAATTAAGTGCATTAGTTAACCTGTAGTTTTCTTACGAAGAAAGCCAAGTTGAATAACCCAACAATTAGGAATATAGGAAAAGTAGCTAAGTCAGTAATTTGTAAATTTTTCGTAATATCTTACGTAATATCTCATAACCAAATATAAAGGAAACATTCTACACTGAACACATACCAACATATAAGCTGAGAATACTAAACCTACTGTTAATACGTTATGCAAAATTTATGAAGTAAAGAGGTATAGTAATCGAATACTGGATATAATTTCAAGACGTACGATAATGGGCAGAAATTCATTTGATTTAAGGGAATATGAAAAAGTATTAATTAACTTGGTGGTACGAATACTGAGAATGTTCTCAATTGACTAACAATCACACGGAATAGTTTTAAAACGGCGCTTCCGACTTCCATCCTTGTTTGGAATGTCCATTCCTTTATAATGATCTCCTGTTCTGCTGTGGTCCGCGTAGCTTCACTTAATTTAGCTTGTGGTAGCACACACTTAGTGTACATTTTAAACAATAGTGTATTCAACATTTCCACCTTCCAATTGATATCACAGATCTGTCTTTCTAAATGCCTTTCTCAAAAATAGTTGGTTTTGAAAGTGCTCCGAGGAATAATGAAATCAAATTATTCAGAGAAATCCAATACATTGGAAGTATCTCTTCATGAATTGAAGGCAGAAAAACAACATAACTTGTAAGCGGATCTTACGAGGGATATTCTGATCCCCTGATGCTTACTTCCATTGCATATGGCATGTTCACAAGACTAATTTTCTTTGATTGGAATTTATAAATTTCCCTTTATAGTATAATTCGGTCCTGAGTGGAAGCACTCACTACGGCGATTAAATATCTGCATTCGTATGTGTAGGAGCCGCTGGCGACACTTCTGGTGTAACTTATGTGAATTCTGTGGGCGTTGACATCTCTTCATTGTGCAAAATAAATGCCCGGGAAATTTCCGAATCGATTTTACAAGACACGCTCTCCTGATGGCTGGACCAAAAGCGTTCGATTGAAATAGAAACTTTGCTGCCTTGCCAACTCCCAAAACCTTTTGCGTGATTATATACTGTGAGACGGACTGAAACGACGGGGTTGTCCAATCTGTTGCCCTACAGAGTAACACCAAATTAAATAGTTGAGCTAAAAAATGTTGTCCTTAACCAAAAGTACCTCAAGAAGAAGCGACGGCGGTTAGTTTCTGTGTCACTCCTAATTTCCCATTCCCCAAATGCCACCACCACCCCCTTCTCCACCCGCTTGTGCACCTCACCCCCACAATGCCCACCGCTTGTGCACCTCAGCCATCGATGATCCGATCACTGCCCTGATTAAAAGAAAAACAAGCGGATAACCTTCTTCCTTTCTCTTCGTCCACGTGCGTCGATAATGTTTGGGTGATGACACGACTTTTTGGTGTTCGAAAATTATTGTTCATTACAATATTTGGTTGATAGTGCGGCTGTTTGGTGTTGTCTCCTGTTTGTTGTCTTCAAGGGCGTGTGAAAGCGTGACAAATTGGTGTGGGCGCGTGTTTGTTTACTACTCATGTTATATGAGGGCCCAGCTGCTTTATTGGCTTGTGTTTCTTAACTGTAATGTGTTTAAGCAGCACCACTGTTTGGGGTTGGATCTTGTTTATTAGCTGCAGGGTTTGATGACAGCGCTATTTGGTATTTTCTCCAGTCTGTCCACTATATTGTGTGGGTGATGGCACAACTGTTTGGTGTTCGGTCCTGTTTGTTCATTCCAAGGGTTGGGTGATGGCATGACTAATTGGAGCTAACTCCTGTTTGTTTAATACAGGGGTTGGGGGATGGCACAGTGGTTTGGCGTTGACTCCTGGTGGTTCACACTCATTCTTGCTTGAGTGTGAACCTGCCTGGCTGTTCGGTGTTCATTCGTGTTTAAACACTTCCGTGTTTAGGTGAGGGCACGGGTACTTTGTGGTTTATGCTCTCCTGATGTTTCCCACCTAACGAGAAAAGCGTCAGGGCAACGTTTCAATTGAGTTTGTACAGAAAGCTTATCGGATGAGTCCCATACGATGAACTGTATTCTAACACACTCCCGTCGCAAGAACTTAAATAGGAGAGGCGTCCAAATATATGATATGACTTCGCGTGTGTATGATTCTAATCATTCAAACAAAAATGTATACCTTTAACCAGAATAAAAATGGTGGTAACGACGAACAGAATCCGGTAAGCGTTGCGATACACAGAATGATCTGAAAAGAAACGTTTCCATCGAAAACCTCCAAGTTCACCAAGTAAGAGATTGATTGCGTCCTAAGACTGAGAAGCAAAATAGTTCAAATTGGAGATGGGCCCGAGCGAAAAAATAATATTTTCGGCACCAGCGTGTCGTCTGTATGATATTGACCCACACCACACAGAAGATTGGCTTTGGTGTCACAAAACACCTGTCACACCAATGTTTAAATATTAATTAACGGGAATACCCACAAAATACACAAATAAAATACGGCTTCTTATGTGACGACTGTAAAGGAAATCTTCGTTTATTTGAAAATGTTATATTCTCCATCAATTCTCCTAACCGGGACTAGAAATGAATTTATCAAAAAACTTTCCTTCAACCCACAAATTAACTTTCATTCTCAAATGCATATTCATTGTGGGTACGCCATTTCATTCAAGCGTGACTGCCGAGGGATGCCATCACTAGATCTGAGCACGCATTATTTTCTTATTTTTTGTTATAGTAAACAGCGGTCCTTTAACAAAATGATAGCCGTACCCCATAATTGCACCAATGATGTTCTGCTGGGCAGAAACCGCCCACGAGTTGCAAGGGGATAAGGCAGGATTACACGGCAAAATATCCAAGCCGTGATTACGAGGCAAGCTTTGGTAACGCAGATGAGGCGGCGTTTTTGATAAATGACACGGACAAACAAATTACACCTCAGATAACGAGGAAAAAATAAATCCAATTAAGGAGGAAAAAAGCAAAGTATACTAATGAGAACTGCAAGTGCTAAATGACTACTTATTTATCACTGATGAGTTGTCGCTGTGGCGAAGGAAAAGATCTGTTCCTCATTATTGTGGATACCGTGATGGGGTTTGCATGAAAAGGAAACACATTCCAAGTGCTTCATCCCGCAATAAGGAATAAAATCGTGTCTGGCGAATGACAGAACCTAATCACTAAAGCCTTGGTGCCACCTGAAGGCTCTTGGTGCCACCTGAGCTCTTGGTGCCACCTAAAGGCTCTTGGTGCCACCTGAAGGCTCTTGGTGCCACCTGGAGGCTCTAGGTGCCACCTGATCGTTCTTAGTGCCCCATGAAGGCTGTTGGTGCCACATGAAGGCTCTTGGTGCCACCTTAAGGCTCTTGGTGCCACCTGAAGGCTCTTGGTGCCACCTTAAGGCTCTTGGTGCCACCTGAAGGATCTTGGTGCCACCTTAAGGCTCTTAGTGCCACCTGAAGGCTCTTGGTGCCACCTAAAGGCTCTTGGTGCCACCTGAAGGCTCTTGGTGCCACCTGGAGGCTCTAGGTGCCACCTGATCGTTATTTGTGCCTCTTGAAGGCTCTTGGTGCCACCTTAAGGCTCTTGGTGCCTCCTGGAGGCTCTTGGTACCACATGAAGGCTCTTGGTGCCACCTGAAGGCTCTTGTTCTCCTGCAGTGACCTCTTTATTAGCATCTTTTGAGAGTTGATCCACACCCAAACAGCTTTGATGCTTGACTATAGATAACAGCACAACCGAACAATTGAACAGTTTGATGTCACGCTGCTTATTTTCATTCATAATCAGTATCATCAACGATGCGATAAGCTAGTTTCACTCAGCTCATATTATCTGGAAAAACTTTAAGTGGAACAATCGTCTCGAGACCCGCAAACTCGATGAACTCTCAACGCCCGTTTATGCCTTGCACCATATTTTTATATGTATGTAATCTTCACATTAGTTTCTATCCCAAAGATGTGAAACAAGTTTTTTATCAGTATACATACATGCAATAGTGCACGACAGCATCCACGTCAAATTCTGTGCCAAAACAATGATCTCTAAAAGAATCTCCTTGCATGATCGCATCCAATTTGTCTCGTCTTTGTGATCAGCACTTCTGAACCTCTACCATTTCAAGGGCTTTTGTACGGCTTGATCACCCTCTCGTCTGAGCTGATTATGAATTAGGCATTGATAGAGGTATTAGAGCTGTGTGGGCTCTGATGTTAGGTAATTACGACCCAAAGACGGTTGATGAGGGTAAAATTCTCTTCTCTGCAGATACTCGAGGGAACACGGATGAGGAATTATATTTTCTGCTGTTGATGAAGGCAACACGGAGTTGCACTGATGCACAAACACACGGCCTCTCAGTGTTATGACACAACTTTAAGCGTAAACACGCAGACCTGGGCTATGAACTCTGAATCATCCAGAGTGTTAACAGATTAAGGGTGAGCGCAAATTGTACTCAACAGTAAAATTACTGCATGGCTCAGGGGAAAATAAACAGCGACCATTGCCATTACTCTCAAAACGATGAATTTCAAATGTTCAAAAGCATTTTATAAGTGAAATCTTCATTTCCTTTAAGATAAATGTGCCAATTTTAGAAAGCTATTTATAAGTATAGCAAACAAGCAACTCTGGCTTGGCTGACTCGAGGAGCACCACAGTCGTGCCCACCAACTCACTCGGGCTAGGTTGACTCGAGGTGCACCACAAGTGCGTCCACCAACACCATCGAGCTGTACTGACTTGAGATGCACCTCAATTGCGCCCACCAGCACCCTCGGGCTTTGCTGACTTGAGAAGCCGCAGTATCGTCCTCCAACACACTCAAGCTCGGCTGTCCTCAGAAGCAATGCAGTCGCGCCGACTATAACCCTTGGACTTGGTTGATTTTTGGAGCACCCTAGTCTCGTCAACCCACCCCCTCGATCTGTGCTAACCATAGGAGCACCGCAGACGCGAACATCAGCAACCTCGGGCACGACAGATCGAGGATCACAACAGTTACACGCACCAACGACCTCTTGCTCAACTGAACCGAGGAGCACCACTGTCGCTCGCACCAACACCCTAGAGCTTTTCTGTCTTGAGAAGCACCGCAGTCGAGACGGTTATAAAAGAGTTAAACGGCAATTCCAGGATAAGACAGAGAGGTTAGAAGCTCTAGTATACCCTTCGGTCAATTTCAAGTGATTGAGGGGGCTCTCAAAATCCCTTCTTCTGTAAAATCCTTCGGCAGAAACGGCAAGACGAGCGGAGGGAGGAGAGGCTCACCGTATTGTCAGAGTCGCTGAACGTGCGTGGTTGTTGTTTGAATGAAGCAAAGATGAGAAAGACTGGTGATATGTTTGTGAGGAGGAAGTTTGATGTGTTGGCAGTTTGTGAGACAAAGTTGAAAGGTGAAAGCGAATAGGAGTTTGGAGTGGTAAGTGGAAGAAAGTCGGACGTGGAGGAAGGTTGAGCACGAGAAGTTTTGGTGTTGATATTGAGTGAAAGTTTTCACTGTAGCGTTACCGAGTGGAAGGGGGTTTAATCAATATTGATGTTGGGGAGAGTGAAGTTAGGGGTCTAAAAAAGACATTTGCGAATGTGTACGAGTCTGGTAGCACGAGGAGTGAGGAGGAGAGGGAGCAATTTTGTCCTAACCTGAGTGAGTGTTTTGAGAGTTTTGGATGTCGATTCAATGGGGTTCTACTATGCGACCTTGATACGAGAGTCAGAGATGTAGTGGTATAAGGGAAGTTTGACGTTCCTGTTAGAAATGACAGAGGAGAAAAGCTAATAGGTCTGTGCATTGAGCAGGAGCTCGTGTTTGGAAACAGCTTGTCCAAGAAGCGAGATATCCACAAGTACACATGGGTAAGGATGCCCCATGTTACAGTTGTGGAGAGAGCGCTGATGGATTTTGTGCTGATTACGAGGAGAGTGGGGTGGAGGCTGTTGGATGTGCGGAAGGGTTGATGAGTGACTGCCCATCTGATGGAGTTGAGCAGAGGACGGACGTAGGGAAACAAAAGAATGGGATGAGGACGAAAGGTAGTGAAGGTGAGTAAACTGAAAGTGGAAAGCGAAGTTAAAAAGTTCTAGCAAGCGTTAAAGGAGGAATACGATAACGTGAAACTGCAATACCTGCGAGATATGGAAGAAGAATGGAAGACGTTCATCGATGCGTTGTTGAGATGCGCGAAAAATGTGTGTTGTGCGCCGTGTGGGTGGGTGCAGAAGGAAGGGCCGCGAGTCAAACTGGAGGTGGAGCACAAACAAAATCTTTTGATGAGTGGTTTCACGCATTTTCGGTGGTGGCCTATGACAACTATAACAAGAAGAGAAAAGATGTGAAGCGGGTTTTCAAGAGAGCCTAAAAGGACACTGATGCCGAGTGGGCAGATAGCTGTGCCAGAATTCTGACGTGAACGAAAAAAGGGACGGGAAAGAGGGGAAGAGGGTGAGAAAGGGGGAGACCGGAGAGGATGAGGTGGGGAAAGATGAAAACAGCTAGTTATTGTTGAAAAATGGTAGAGTACAGGAAAGGTGGGCCTTGAATTTAGATGAATTGTTGAATGTCGAGGATGACAAAGAGGCTGACGTTGTTGCTGTGGGTGGTGGTGCACGAATGCGGGTTTTGGGAGAGAGACCTATTACGGATATTACGATGGAAGAGGTGCAGGAGGTGGTAGAGATGATGAAGACAGGGAAAGCCCCTGGTTTGGATGGCGATGCGACTGAATGCCTGAAAAGGGCTTGACGTAGAAAATATAATCTAAAGACTGGTGAGGCTATTGAATCTGTGTTCTGTGGCGGGCGTGGTGCCGATGAGTGACGCAGTGCTAGCACTGCTCCGCTCTATAAGAGCATAGGAGATAAACATTAACGCTGCCACTCAAGAGGTACCAGTAAGTTATACGGGCGAGTGCTGATCAAATGGGTTAGAGACTGTGAGGATAGCAAAATTGAAGAAGAACAATGTGGCTCCAGGAGTGGTAGAGGGTGTACCGATAAGATTTTTACAGTAAGACAAGTCTGTGAGAAGTACCTTGCGAAGGGAAAGGATGTGCTCTGGGATTTTCAGGATTGGAAAAATGCCTATGACATTGCTTACAAGTGCTCTGTCTGAAATGTAGAAAGTCTAAGAGAGCATCATGTGCCTGCGTATTTTCTGTTTTATTTAATAAAGCAAGGGAACGTTTGTAGAAGGAAATAACATTTACCGATGATAATCTAAACAATTCAAATCTACAGCTAAAGAGAAAGCCTCTAGCCCTGAAAGTTGATCTGAGTTTGTCCCCGCTTCCGTCCTCGTTAAACCAAAGCTGACCGGTGTCATTGCTGAACACTGTTTTGCAACAAGCAGGTACTATGACGACACCTTTATTCGCGAATGTTCTGGTGAAAGTCCCGTAGCTAGGAGGTGTTCAGCGGCGTTTTTGGTTGAGTTTGTCAAGCCGCGACATTAACGTTTCGATTGTATTGCTGATAACGACTTCCGCGGGAAGTCTGTTCCATTCCTCGACACCTCTATACGTGAATAATTTGCCAACGTTTTTATATCCATTATTCCTGGTTCCTCCGTTCGCATCTAGAGTGAAAATGTTCTCTTGCTCGGCTCTTTCCTTACCCTTCATTAGTTTCCACATTTCGATCACGTCACCTCTGACTCTGCACTTCTCATGCGAATAAAGGTTGAGTTCATGTAGTGTGAATTTTACGGAATACTCAAAGTGCGGTCTTACAAATGCATTATATAACTTGCGAATGCTGTTTCTGCTCGTGTACGAGATTATGCAGGATATCATGCCTAAGATATTATTGTTCGTTTGACAGCATATATATAATGTTTGCTACTTTCAAAGTCGTTACCATTGACGACACCAAACTTTTTCTCCTCGGTGACAGGAATCCGTTTCTTTCCGGACATTGAATATTCGCTTAGGGTTATGATGACCAATGTGCATAGTTTTACACTTGTCGACATTGAATTTAATCTGCCACTTCGCTTCTCAACAATGACTGAGGTGAGACTATCTGAACAGTACTTGCCGGGACACTTCATGTCCCCATCTCGTTGAGATACGTGATGGTCTTGGGTGGGGGGGAGCCGGTCATCATGACGAGGCAGGGGTATACCAGTCACACTGTTGGACCCTGCTGATGACACTGACCTCGGACTGCACTCATGCCCAACAGTGGTGTTGCGGGGTCTTCCGGCAGGACCCTTTAGCACAAAAGGACTGAGTTGTGTGAGTGTGAGTGTATGAGAGGAGTGTAAGGTGCGCCCTAAAGTCCGCCACGCCCCTTCCTGGGAGACTCGGCCCAGTGACTGCATCTGTATCTATATATGTATCTGTATTTGTATCAGTACCTGTACCCGTATCTGTATCTATATCTGTATCTGTCTCTGCATCTTCGTATGTATTCGAATCCTTATCTCTGTCTGTATTTGTATCTGTATCTGTATCTGTATCTGTATCTGTATCTGTATCTGTATCTGTATATGTATCTGTATCTGTATCTGTATCTGTATCTTTATCTGTATCTGTATCTGTATCTGTATCTGTATCTGTATCTGTATATGTATCTGTATCTGTATCTGTATCTGTATCTTCGTATCTGTATCTGTATCTGTATCTTCGTATCTGTATCTGTATCTGTGTCTGTATCTGTATCTGTATCTGTATATGTATATGTATATGTATATGTATATGTATATGTATCTGTATCTGTATCTGTATTTGTATTTGTATTTGTATTTGTATTTGTATCTGTATCTGTATCTGTATCTGTATCTGTATCTGTATCTGTATCTGTATCTGTATCTGTATCTATATCTGTATCGGTATGTGCATCTGTATCTGTATCTGTATTTGTATCGGTATCTGTATATGCATCTGTATCTGTATCTGTATCTGTATCTGTATCTGTATCTGTATCTGTATCTGTATCTGTATCTGTATCTGTATATGTATCTGTATCTGTATATGCACCTGTATTTGTATCTGTATCTGTGTCTGTATCTGTATCTGTATCTGTATCTGTATCTGTATCTGTATCTGTATCTGTATCTGTATCTGTATCTGTATCTGTATCTGTATCTGTATCTGTATCTGTA
>SDVV010030779.1:0-11633 GCA_016164225.1 Gammarus roeselii
ATATGGATTCATATATAAATCACATTCGAGCTGTTTCCATGAAAAACTACTCTCGAAATTACCTTTCTTTACCCAGTGGACACTATCAATCAGTTCCTCCGTAGACTCATCTAGGAGTTCGAGGTCAGTCTTTCTTCTTATACAAAAGTGTTGACGTTTGAAGCAGCGGAACTCGCACATAATGGTTCAAATTGCATTGATTGATCGCTGATCTCGATAATTACATTCTACTCCATGAAGTAAAACCCCACCGTTTACTGAAGATGAACTGAGGCGAATTAATTGTAAAGATTCGTTTCTCAAATAAAATAGTTCATTCAAAAATATTGGTTATGTGATTTATTAAGAAAATTAAACCCTAATGTCGACTATAGAAATCCAAATATGAATGTTGATAATAATAATGTCTTCTTCATTCTATTTTTTTTCTGCAGCATCTTCAACCGCCTTACCCTCTGATTCTGTTCACCAACGCGGTATCCCACCTCCAGAGTCTGGTGACAGGAGCAAATGCAAGTGAGATCTTAGTAACAGGGTTCGTCTATCGCTAAACGACGCCATTTCTCTAAGTGTGCATGGTGAGCTCTTCGCAGCTACCAGTTCTCGTCCCAAAACATATGTATATCAGTCGATGCTTGTTTGGCAATAAATGACTGATTTTTTTGCCGATACCACACGATGAAAAATTAGTGTATTTATGAGGAGTAAAAAATGGGAAAATACCGAACAAAGAAGAGGTGATGGTCATAGTGAAATTGAATTATAACGTATTGTTAAGGAGTTATTGAAATGAATAAAACATTTTTTTTTTTAACTATTTACTGCTCTAATGAGGAGGGATACACATTGAAATGAGTCAGGTCGGCGCCACTGATGAATTATAATTGTATGCATCTGCTCTAACTTCCACACAATGGCCTAATTTCATAAATGCGTAGCTGAAGGAATGTGAAAGATGTTGGCAATTATTGGTATTGTATCATGTTTATACACAATTTTGTCCGGCAATGCAAATACATTGCGTCTACTAACTTCTTCCGTAAGGTTGTATCGTCGAAAATGATATTCACATGAATTCAAGAGCAATCTGTTTATTTCTTAATCTAATTTGCATAGCTCCCACGTGGGTATAGGACGACCCGACTATTATAACGTGGAAAGGGAAAGCAGTGAGGGTTGCCAGGCCATGCCAATGACGTTAGCCTCCGACCTGAAGTGTGAGTTGCGGGCTTCTGGCCGGATCTTTTAAAGATGAGGGCTAGGAGTGTTGGAGTGTTATGTGTGTTTAGCTTCGTGGGAGGTTTCGTGAGTGAGTGCATGCATTGGAGTGTAATGTGCGTTTAGCTTCTTGGGATGTTTCGTGATTGAGTGCATGCATTGGAGTGTAATGTTCGTTTAGCTTCGTGGGATGTTTCGTGAGTGGGTGCATGCATTGGAGTGTAATGTGCGTTTAGCTTCTTGGGATGTTTCGTGATTTTTCGTGATTGAGTGCATGCATTGGAGTGTAATGTGCGTTTAGCTTCTTGGGATGTTTCGTGAATGAGTGCATGCATTGGAGCGTAACGTGCGTTTAGCTTCGTGGGATGTTCCGTGAGTGGGTGCATGCATTGGATTCAATGTGCGTTTAGCTTCGTGGCATTCAGCCTTGCCGCTGTATCTGTTTACCGAAAAGTAACTTACAAATCCAGAATGATGTATGGCATGATGCATTGGTATTGAAAATTTGTCTCCAATTCCTACAATCAGCAGCTATCTACCAGAAACAAAGGATAAAGAAAGTAACTTGAATCCTCAAACTTTTCTAGGATTGAATCCTCACATTTTTCTAGGAAAGGGGGGGGCGTCAAATACTCAGATGTGTTGTCGTGTGTACTATACAGTAGTACCGAATAAAATTTGTCTTCATTGTAGAGAGCATGCGAATCCCTCACTGGGATGCTTAGATATGTAACTATATTTGTAATTGTACAGCTATGTTTCTGCACATAGTTCACGATAGTTGTTCTTGCATTCACATCTTCCTGTCAGCCGCTTATAAAAATCTTATAGACCTGATTGCTAAGCAGGCTTCATTTTGACTAGCTAAACTAGCTTAAAGAAAGGCTTTTAGGGGAAATAATTATTGTTCTAATTACTTGTGAACATTGGTTGATGAATACAAAGAATATTCTTGGAAATGTTATAGATAACTGGCATCAGAACAACTTACCGCATGTGCAACACTGCAAGTGAATGATGACCCCTCTCCAGTAGTGGCTACTGTGTAGTGTGGTTCATACTGACACTGTAGACTCTATTAGCAGTGGATGACATAGAAATGATGTGAATCCTATAAGCTAGAAGTAGAAGACTTGAAGAGTGACGAATATATCTCATCAATAAGAATACGAGAATTGAGACGCGGCGCTAGTTACAAGGCATGTTCGAGGAGATGGGTGCGTTGCGCCGTTTAGTAAATGTTTGTTTAATGATCTTCCATGTTATCTACGATTGATTTATCACAAATTCTGAGGACTTCATGGGGGAAATGTGGCGAAATAATCTTGCTTTAATATGAAATGATGTCGCTTTGTACTACTTATCTGTGTCACGAGTGATGATCGAACAAATATTGAGGTCCCAATTCTACGTCACAACAGACTCTTAATGAAAAAATGTTTTCATCTCTCTCCTTCACTAGACAATGGCTATTCTACTCGCCGGTGAGAGTAACTCGACTTGAGGTAATGGAAGATAATCCGGATTGGTGCTTGATAGTCACAATTTATTTGTCTACTCCGCCCCGTCCTGATTAGAAAACTATTCCGATTTTATGAATTGACTGCATGTATTGAAGCTTAATGACTGTCACAGTGAAGTGCCTTGTCCTATTCCAGTCAGCAGCCGAACTCCCTATACGGAACAGCAGTAAAGTTAGGAACACTGAAGAGGAAGTCAATTAGTTGTCAGTTCTCGTTACCCGCCGTGAGTTAGATCTAGGAGGCCTAGCAAGCAGTTGTTAGTCGCCTTTAAGGGGTCATCGTGACAGGCATCTGAGGATTGGTGCTCGTTCAGTGAGGGTAAGTTGAAGCAGTTAGGAGGTCTATAAAGCAGTCTTGTGCAGCCTTTAGGGCAGTCATAACAAGCATAGGAAATAAATTTGTATTTATATGATGTAGGCAGTTTGGGGAGTCTGTGTGATGAGTGCACTCCAGCGACGGTTGGTAGAATTACAAGAGCCGTCTCGTGAATTTAGATAACAGTGCACTTGAATAGCATGACCGTCGATATTCCTGCTTTTTCTGCATTTTAGCGATCAAGAACGTCGGAAGAATGCGTGATTGGTAAAGTGCCACGTTCTAATAAGTGATAAATTTGCAACAATATGTGCAAAAAATGTGATTTATTCTGTAAACGATAATAATTTACATTTGAATGTAAGAAACCTAAAGTAATGTATGGTTCTAGATTTTGATGTAAGTATAATGCACTGGAGATATAAGTAATTTAAGGGTTGCATAATTCTGAACAGCACTTGATTCATTAGATTATCGGTGAGTGTCTATTAAAGAATCACGACGTTTCAATTGTGATTGTGAGCCTGGAATACTAACCAGATAGATTTCGCTTCTCTATAGAATGTTCGTCCATAAAGCTGAACAGAAAGAAATTGAGTGCAAACTTTATCCTACAGTGCTTCGCTGCAAGTGTTCATGATGGTAGGCGTAACCGTCAGGGAAACCACCCGAAAGCCCGGAATCGGTTACCGATTTAATGTTCGCTCTGTAATGAATCTCAGTTAGAACAACAGCATGGTGAAGAATATACACATCAAACGATGTGTAAGGCGTTCGAGTTTTGCCATGAGCACATGTGGTTATTTTTCCTACTAACGCAATTGCTCTCATCTAGAACTAGAACACTTATCACATTAAATGAATAATGAATGAGAAAATCTATTTTGGGGGAACAAGGCGGAGTAATTGACGCTCTGTCCAGTTAATCTAGTCTTGGTGGTTTTTTTAGTAGCCACCAAGTATTTGTCAATGTAATGTTACGGAAATATTACTAGGTCTGATAAATTGATTCTAAATTATGACATCAAGACATTATCATTGACCAACAGTAAGCAATGAGATTGCCAATGTGAAGACAATATATCACACGCACTCTTTCGTTCGTCAATCGATCCTGGCTATATTTAGGGAATTATTTGGGCAATGTTCCTTTGCAAAAATCAGACAGTTGTTAAATATCGAACATTCAATATCTTTGACAAGTCCTCAAATCCTCTTCCAAAAACGATTCCTTGAGTGACCGACAATCAATGTTGGGCATTCCCCGAAGACTTGACTTGCAGACGTCCCGATTTCTTTGTGAGTAGGAAGTCTGAATTGGTCAGCATATCGCTGGTCTACTCCATCCGCCACAAAGAAGATGAGTAAGGGGAAAAATTGTGACTGAAAAGGAGCTGAGCTCGGATGAAAATGCACACCTGGTGAGCATTCTCCCCACACGTAGGTATAAAACGGTATAAATCGACTGTCGTATCTGTATTGCAATCTCAGATAAGAGTCTGGCTGACGTTTTGTTTTGTACTGAAGTATTGCCCATCGCTGGGAAACACTTTAATAGAAAACAGGTTGTCAGCAAGAATCTTCATAACTGAGTGACACATCCACATCAACATTGAAACACGATACTATATCAACCGAACAGCATATCATCAATAATATTAACTCAGCTCCATTCCGAATCAAGCAGCCTAATCCCACCAACAAACAACCAAACACCCTTTCCCCCCAACTGAAAACCCATAGCATCCATACCGACAGAACTCATCAGATACTTTCATCCACCAACAACACACCTACAAAAATAGAAGTGGATATGTGTTCTTAATGAATAAAACCATTTGAGAAGACAGTGATTGTCCCTAATGAGGAGTAAAATATTAAATGCAAGCAATGCACAATCAGCTGTTTTTCGCTGCTGTGTCGGATACCTCAAAAAACTCGGAATCGAGGGATAGATTACATACAAATGTCAAAAATGGGATGTCCTCCAGGAGAAAGAAAGTCTCACAAGGTGAAAAGCTGAAAGGTGAAATTAGGCTAATGAGTGAAAGCTGCTAGCTGTATAGGGAAATGAAACTGATGAGTTGCAACAAGTAAAACGGAGAAAACATTAGGCTAGTAAATCAAATAGGCAACCTCAGGTTGGACAGGTAATACTCCCTGGTTCCCTATTATATGTTAGTTTAAACAGTAAATTATCATGATTAAGTAAAAGTCTGTTGACTTTGAAAAATTTACTTATTTTTGCTCACACACAATAGACCAGTGTAATGTTTTTTTAGTTTTCTTGACTTATTTTTATATTTTCTTGACTTATACAGAACATCGATTGGTGGGATGTGAAAGTAAATTTCTTCACCTCCATTCATAAAATCAATGTTGGGTACATCTAAGTAACACTTGTTTTTTTTGTGTAAGTGTTATTCAATGCAAAGTATGATTTCCTTCCTCCTCCTTGTTATTTACAGTAGCAGAATATGGCTTGGTTCATGCTTTGGAAGGTCGCCATTATAGGGAAAACGGGTCGCCGGGATCTCGCCGTATTCCACCCAAACGGTAATGAAGTTTATGTTTCCATATCATCTAGCGCCAGATAAGACAGTTTTAATGCCCGATAAGACAGTTCTAGAGCCCGATATGACAGTTCAAAAATCCCAGCAATGAAGAAACTACTTGACCCACCGGAGTTGGCTTGAAATTTGAATTTTGAGTTTCCACAAAAGAGAAAAACTCATTGTTTTTTCAATTCGGAAACTAACTGAGTGGGAGGGGAATATGTTTCAAGTGCACGGGTTTGGTTCTCTAAGGACTGAAAAGGAAGGGCAAGCTCTGCATTTGAACTGTTTAAAAGCGTTACATACAATATGCACTTGAGCTCACTCCCCCTCTACACCTTATGAGATTGGGCTCTTGACCAGTGTTTTCAGTGAGGGAGCGGGGAACTTTTTAGTCTTCAGCTAACAAGACGGAAATAACTATTTATTACCTGTCCCAGACTGTATACATGTTGACAAGTGTAAGGAGACAACAACAGCACTTTTGGCCTCAACTGGGTTGCCTTTTGATAGTGAGAAGATTAGTTCTGAAATAGAACGTCTAGGATAGCATCTTGTGTCTATGTATTTTTTGTTTCGATCGATCAAGAAAGGGAAAGTTTGTAGAAGGAAATAGCATTTAACGATGATACTCGGAACAACACAAATCAGCACCTGAAGATAACGCCACCGACCGATTGTCACAGTTTCATTACTCGTTAAACCAATGCTGACCGGTGACATAATTGAACACCGTTTTGCAACGAACAGGTACCAATGCCGGGTACCTTATTAACCGTGAAAGTGCCAATGCCGGGTACTAATTTAACCGTACGGGTGTCAATGCCGGACACCATTTTTTTACGAATATACTGGTGAAAGTGCTATAGATTGGAGCTATTTAGCGGCGATTTTGGTAGAATTTGTCACGCCGTGACTTAAATGCTTGGATTATATCGCTGTTCACAACTTCCGCTGAGAGTCTGTTCTATTTTTTGACAACCCTATACTTGAAGAAATTGCGCGTGGTATCGAGTGTGAGACGCTTGCCAACCATTTTGTATCCATTATTCCTGGTCACTCCGTTTGCAACAAAAGGGAAAAGGCTTGCTCGCTCGACGTTTTCCTTACCCTTCATAATCGTCCACACTTCGATCATGTCACCTCTGACTCTACGTTTCTCTAGCGAATAAAGGTCGAGTTCGGGCAGTCTCTCTTCGTACGATTTATTGAGCATCGAAGGAATTTGTTTGATAGCTCTACGTTGAACCTTCTCTAATTTAATAATGTCTTTTCTGAGGGATGGAGACCAAAATTGGACGGAATACTCAAGGTGCGGTCTAACAAATGCAGTGTATAACATAATAATACTATTTCTGCTCTTGTACGAGATTGTGCGGGATTTCATGCCTAACATTTTATTGCCTTTGCAGCCCCGTTGCATAAAAGGGGTTGCAGAGCAAATTGGTCGCATACTAGGGTGTGCAAAGCAAACTGGTTGCATACTAGGGTGTGCAGAGCAAACTGGTAGCATACTAGGGTATGCAGAGCAGACTGGTTGCATACTAGGGTGTACAGAGCAGACTGGTTGCATACTAGGGTATGCACAGCAGACTGGTTGCACACCAGGGTGTGCACAGCAGACTGGTTGCATAGTAAGGTGTACAGAGGAGACTGGTTGCATACTAGTGTGTGCATAGCAAACTGGTTGCATTCCAGGGTGAGCAGAGCAAACTGGTAGCAGACTAGGGTATGCAGAGCAGACTGGTTGCATACTAGGGTGTGCACAACAAACGGGTTGCATACAAGGGTTTACTGAGCAGACTGTTGCATACTAGGGTGTGCCAAGTAGACTGGTTGCATACTAGGTTGTTCAGAGCAGACTGGTTGCATAGTAGATTGTACAGAGCAGACTGGTTGCATACTAGGGTGTGCAGAGCAGACTGGTAACACACTCAGGTGTACAGAGAAAACTGGTTGCATACTAGGATGTGCAGAGCAAACTGTTTGCATACTAGGGCGCGCAGAGCAGAGTGGTTGCATACTAGGGTGTGCAGAGCCGGCTGGTTGCATGCTAGGATGTGCCGAGCAGACTGGTTGCATACTAGGGTATGCAGAGCAGACTGGTTGTAAACTGAGCCGTTCAGAGCAAACTGGTTGCATACTAGGGTGTGCAGAGAAGATTGGCTGGATACTAGGGTGTGCAGAGCAGACTGGTTGCATACCAGTGTGTGCAGAGCAGACTTTTTGTATACAAGGGTGTGCTGAGTGAAATGAACAAAAAATCTCATCTGCGATATAATGCGACTTATGGTGTCCTCGGATTGGATGTATTTCAAACTGGTTGCATACGAAGGTATAATAAAATGAACAACAATTCCGTAGCGATCGTTGCAATATATTGTTTCTTTTGACTCCCCGTACTTTGAGAGAGTGGTCTGAAACGGGAACGATTTTCTCAAGATGTAACCCATTTTTGAGTTTCAGGAACCCTGTCAATGGTAATTATTATTTATCCGGTAGATAATAGACTACAGATGTGAGAAAAATACTAATTTAGCGATTTTTTTTTTGAGGAAAATCGCCTACTTTTACCATCAAATTTGGATACCTATCTCTTTATAAACAACTAGCCTCAGATACAGACACTAGGTCGAATCCCTCGGCAAGGGGGTGGCAGTTCGCACCTCTCATACACTTACACTCAAACAACTTAACAATTGGTCGCCAAATTAGTCTGCTGCCTTGATATAAAGCTATGGGATTCAATTCAGTAGGGTAGGGTGAGGACGTGTATGTTGTCATGAACAGGCAGAAGCAAGCATTTGCTTGCTCCTCTTGAAGGTCTCGTGGCCATTTATTCCAATCTGATTAAACAGGGGTTAGAAATATGATCAAGTCTTTGCCAACATCTAATAGAACACTAAAATAGGTTATAAAAACATTTTTTCGAGAAACTATACATTGAATAGTCGTTATAGAAAGAAACTCGATATCGTATGTAACCTCTCCAAAATATATGCAAAATCTCATCTAAACGATGGCTTTAAATAACTTCGAGTCATTTAATTAACTTCTGAAATATTATATAGGAAGATAGAATTGGTGTAGCATTGTAATTCAAATACTTATAAATGAAAACCCTAATTGGTACAGTAGCGAAAGAAAATTCCTTTATGGTTACTCACAAACTAGACTTTTCCCACGTGCAATTTAACTGTACATGGAATTTTTTACGGTTTTATATCTGGACAATTCTTCTTAATGGATAAAATCAATTACATTTTCAATGAGTTCAAATATTGAGCAATAATTGATCATTGAACATTTCACTTTATATTTAATCATAAACGAGTTTTCTTTCGCTACTGTACATTTGTCCATTTTTAGATATCGCATCATCAGTATATCGTTCGTAATTATATTCTGTTTATACGGTGAAGTAGTGTTTACCAATGAGAGGTCCTGTTAACCCTGTCGCTTGTTCAATGAATTTCTAGCAATGAGTCAAACAACAACAACATGTTTGATACATGTCAAGTGCCATGCATTAAACAGTTTTTATATCGTGAGTGCCAAGCTATACACACTGGACATCGCATAATGTTTTTCATTATGTATCGAGGGTTGTCGTCAGCACATCGGTTTTCGTGATGTTTCTTGTCATCGTTGATTTTGTCACTTCGGTTATATGTCGGTTGTCGTTATCGTGTCCTTTCATCCTTGTTGTTTCGATTACTCCGGTTATGTGTCGCCTATCGATATAATGTCCTTCCATCCTTGTTGTTTCGATTACTACGGTTATGTGTCGCCTATCGTTATCATGTCTTTCGTCCTTGTAGTTTCGATTATTCCGGTTATGTGTCGGCTGCCGTTTTCATGTCCTCGGGTCATCGTGGATTTGTTTACTTCGGTTACATGTCAGTTGTCGTTTATCATGTAGTATGTATTTTTGAACTCACTATCAACAAGGATTAGGAAATTGTTTGTTACACAACTCAGTTTTCCCAACCTTTCGTTGTAGTTGTTGCAGTTGTGTTACTAATATGTAACTGATAATTTTTCATTGCATTATCATTGAAACTTGGATCGTATTGATATTATCGTCCTCACAAAGTCTCCATTTCAAGGCTCTTTTTGGTTTTGTAAATGTCTGGGTAAGGTCACAAAAAATCTTCAACTGCCCTTCACTGTTGGTCATTCTCCAGGGTTTTGTGCTAGCGCCCTTCTAGCTCGTGAATTATAATGATGACATTCACACGACCACCAGCAAACTTATTCTCATTCATATTACTCAAGGAAGGACGTTTCATAGGGAGCAACCAGAATTTCTAAATTTCGACGACATGATTAGTATTTAATTATCTAGAACAAGCCATTGGCTGTTCAGCAGAAAATGGTCGCATCAAAATAACCTACTTTTCACCTGACTTTTTCGATTAAATGTATTAGGTCTACAATTCTCTGAAGCTTCTTGACCCCTAGTTCTCTAGATATTCTCTAAAACTTGTCGACACCTAGACCTCCTGATGCTCTCAAAAGCTTCTTGCCACCTAGATCTCTCGATGTTCTCTAAAGCTTTTGGACACCTACATCTCTCGATGTTCTCTTAAGCTTTGGCAACTAGATCTCTCGATGTTGTTAAAGCTTCTTGACACAAAGATCTCTCGATGTTCTCTTAAGCTTTTGCACCTAGATCTCTCGATGTTCTCTAAAGCTTCTTGACACCTAGATCTCTCGATGTTCTCTAAAGCTTTGGCAACTAGATTTCTCGATGTTCTCTACGCTTCTTGACACCTAGATTTCTCGATGTTCTCTAGAGCTTTGGCACCTAGATTTCTCGATGTTTGCTTAAGCGTTTTGAAACCTAGATCTCTCGATCACGCACCGGTGTTGCGATATTTACACTGCTTCAAAGTCGGGCAGTTAAACTAACCAGTCTAGTGAGTCTAGGAATTGAGACACCCGATGCCAATGACGTACTCTCGACGAACATTTCTCACAATATAAATGTTTTCTCCATAAATATAAATATTGTATTAATGATGATAACAAATCTCTCTCGCTGAAACAACTTTTTCACAGTATATCCACTCCCACAAAACTAGATTCTGTGCAGCTAGAAATCTAAAAAAATAATCCCAAATTCTTCCGCAAGTTTTCTATACACATATTCATCAGGGCTTCATCTCCGCCAACTGCCTCATCAGCCACAAGTTGTTCCGACTAGCTACCTACGGTAGGTAGCCGGAACAACAATCAGCCACGAGGCGAACCATTTTACTGGTTATCACTTTAATGAAACTTTTCCTACACAACCTAACCTAACCTAGGGTACGTGTTTCTAACCCGCGGAGCAAAGGTACGTATTTCTAACCCGCGGGGCAAACATATGTATTTTTCTAGGGTACGTAATGCCGTTTTTTAGCTTTTTTCTTTTGACTTTTCATTAGAGTGATACTCAGTAGGTTGGTACACCTGTTTAGCTGTAAAGACAGTGGTAGATATGACAGTGGCAGATTTTGAAGTGGCGGAAAATGCATGTGGGCTGAAACATCGTTTATGTCGAGAGCACGGGCGATGAAAGGTTTTTAGCAGTTATGACAGTGTCCGGCCATGACAGTGAGGTGAAGAGAAGTGGGGATAGTGCACGTGTGCGGAAATAATTTTAGCGCGAACGCTGTGCTCCCGCCTTCGGCTGTACATACTTCAGCTGAGCTGCTCAACAAATAACAAACATCATTTGTTTTGTTATTTTTAGCTTTGTTTCTCTGAGTGCAGAAGTTTGAATCAGTTAGATTCAATCCATTAAATAGTGGGGTTTCAAACTTTTCACCGAGCACCCTTCTCTCCATATTAATGGCATGTAAATTAGGAACGATTTGCTCGCTATTAATTTGGTTAATTCAACTTATAGCTACGACATTTTTACTATTCAACTTTCAATAGCTCGAATGGATTCGTCATAGTAACCGAAGAATAAAAACTCTTTATACAGGAGATTCAACATTGGTAAAGTGATTTACATATCAATTGAATCATT
>SDVV010030780.1:0-11633 GCA_016164225.1 Gammarus roeselii
ATAGCAAGGTATGTTTATGAGGTGCAAGTACGTACTGCGTCTTTGTGGAATTTCATCATTGAACCCTAGTACGTATGTAGTTTAACGTTTTATAAGACGGTTTACTGGATGGATTGGTCGTGGTGTAGAGGCGGTTTACGCTCTTTTGTAGTAATTTGGAGTTCATCCATGTTCCACGTGAATTTGTAAGTTCTAGTGGATGTCGGTCATAAGTTCCATGGGTTTGTTAGAAAGGTAAGGCGACAAGCTACTGAGCATTGTAGTGATTTACTTGGGTCATCAGTGAACAGATGCCCAGATTTTTATGGCCACACTCTTTGAGACTCATGTCAGGCTTATTCTTGACCACTCTACATGTGTATAGATTCCTAGTTATATCCAGGATGTGTTTTTGTTCGACGTGGTTCAGAGACGATGGAGTAAACAGATGCGTGGTATGTCTGAGGTTGTGTAACATCACTGGGTGTTCCCTCTAAATTAGTAATATATCAGTGGTAGATTGCTGAGATGTAACCTAGTAAAGCATTGTAGAGTTCGTTGGTATGACACAGCGGGCTTGAATTTTGTCATATTATAGATATTATATCTTAGTAAGGCTTAGGAATTATTTCAGATTGAATGGGTATTGTTGTATTATTTCTTTATAACGCATGGACTTAATATTTGTTTAACTGTCAGATATTTTTCCGTATGTTTTTTTATGTTAGTATATGATGATCTTAGTCCTGTTTCAATTCACTTCAGTAGTTCAATTGCAGGATTATTTCACTTTTATTTATTACAAGATCGGTAATGTACATCGGCATCATGTATTGATCGACCATACACCTTCCATATTGGAGTAGGATTTATCATCTGGGTGTGGTAGCATGCACCGTATATAATAGTTGATCATTGTCCGTTAGGGTAGAGTAGTGAATCTTATTTAGCTATTTTATAGTTGTTTCTGTAGGTTTTTGATTGATTATCGTAGGAAGATTTCTGTATAACGTATAAATTTGCCTAATTTCTTGGAATGTTGGGTAGAAAATACGCTCAATTGGATGTAATGATCCAAAAGTTGGTATGTTTTACATCTCGACATTGGATTTGGGTCCGGTTCCAAGTCGTTTTGGCGAACTAGTCTACCGGATTTTTGCAGTGTGTTAAGGTTAAAACTCTTCATTAATTTAATCTACATCTCAATTATGTTATCCGCTCGCATGTCTTTACCTGATGCTTATGACCGCATGTCATACTTTTATGGATGTTTGTGATCCGTTTTCAGTTCATACACTTAGAAGTTATTGATTAACAACGGCTTTGTTATGAGATTGCGTTCCAAGTCCAAATATCTAACTTATTCGAACATTAACCAGATCCACGGTAGCATTTTCACTAAAGGTTGTTGATGATGACCGTAAACCTAACCCATCCTAGCCTATCCTAACCTAATCAAACAAAAGATAATATTTTTTCCCCGTTTTCATACGTATGTCATGTATTTTTTAAATTGATTTAAGCTTTATTCATATGAAATCGATCCACTTGGCTCTATTGTTTTACCAATCTGTAGCAGTATGTGTACCTACATTTGTTTTCACTTTGTGTGTTACAAACCCAGTAATGTCGATTAATTGCACGTAATGTTAGGTGTTCATTCATCAGTACACTGTAGAGTTCAAAACGGTTATACAAGATTAACCGTTTTCAACATTTTACTGTTGGAATAAGATTTTTCTGTTGCAATGCCTGAAGTGTGGCTTCTACCATATTCGTCTATTATAACGAATACTGAATAAATCCACCCCAAAATATTTACTACAGATCTGTGATGTAAGGTCCGCAGTCAACAAGATCTAGAATATAAATCATGCCTAAGGTACATAATTAGCGATATATATATCGATGTACGACAACATAGACCAAATATCAATAAATGCAAAAAGGGTTGCCATACACTGCCAGATGCAATAATACCTAGGCAGCCTAACCTAACAGTCATCCAAACCTATGGGTATGTTTTTTCTTTCAAGTTTGATGCTATGTACGGTATTGATATGTATGAATCCCTCCACGTGGGCTTTATATTTAACATATCATTAAAAAATTGATTACACTTCTCCAATTTGATCCAGCAAATGATCTTCTGCAAATGTTCCAATTCCAGAATTTATCTATATATCTATTACATGTTTGGATGAGACTCAGCAGGTAGATCCCAATAGAAATAATGCACATCAATATGTTACATTCTTTTAATGTGGATCAGTTTCACGTGATGTTAGGTTCAAAGATCTAGTCAATTAAACCCACTTAACCAATGAAAATTTATTTTTCATTCAAGTTTGATGGTAATGAATTATATTTAGTAATTATTCTGTACAATGAACATTACACGTCCCTCCACACGGCTCTTTTTTACGTATTTTTTTAAATATACTACACCTGATACACACATACACGGTTTGTACGCATAGATAGGGTCGGCCAAGGGACAATGTTGGCGTATACAGGGGGTCGACGCCGTCACAAATCCCGGCACAATGTAGGCGTATACAGGGTTGATGCCGGCACAGTGTAGACACACATTTGTATACATATACAGGATCGGTTAACATCTGTAGCATTTTACCTCTAAGCTGGGATTTTTTTCCGTTAAAACAAAATCCCTTGCTTTTGTTACAAGATATTTAATGTGGATCAGATTCCCGGCATGTTAGTCCAAAAGATCTATTCATCTTAACCTAACCCCTCCTATCCAAACCTAACCTAACCTTTTCTAACAAAGAATTATGTATTATCGGTAAACTTTTCGTGCTTACATATGATACTTATTCAATGATTTATGATATATTCATATCCATCCTCTCCACTTGGCTCCATATTCTGATCTATCCTCTGCCGTTTTGATATACATTTTCAATTTTGATCTAGTAAATTTCATCCATTTTCATATGCAAATCACATAGTTTGTTTTGATTGTTAAACCTATTTCATATGATTCTTAATTTTTACATGAAATTCCCACCCCTCAAACCGAACCTAACCTAACCTAACCTTATTTATGTTATTCAGTCAATGATATGTACATATGAAGCTCTCTAAACAACTCTGGACCCATTTTCAAACTTAGATGGATGGAATGTTACAAGTATTTCATATTTGTATCCAGTTTCATAAAAACAAACACATGGTCTCACACCATGTTTTTCTTATTTTACTTCAATATCTCCACTTGGTTCTACATCCTTTGACGACTTGCATATCTGATTTTTTTTCCTATAATTTCCATATTCGTGACGATGACTTCGTTTCAGATTTCGCCAACATTACTGGTCGAATAATGTTTAGTCAATTTTTTTTTTTGCACAGACTACAGACCCTCGTTACCCCATCACTCTCAAACAATGATTTCTTAAGCTATACCCCATCCTTCTACAACAGAACCACAAACTTGTCTGAGCAAGATCGATCGGTCTCTGATTTATATCCTACCAATCTGTAGCCCATCTCGATCATTTACCCCTCATGATAGGCTTATGGCAATGTTTAAATTTGTCATGAGCGACATTTTGAGCTTCTTTTCATACCGTGAAACATATTCTTCTACTGATTTAGACATCTCGATGGTACCCTCTACTAATTGACTTGATGTATTATTTTGCAATTTATTGCTTAACATTTGAGTTCAGGATAATATGAACATTTGATAAAGGATTTCCATGATTTATTGTGAGTTTTATTGACATTATTTACATACCTTGCTGGCATCATCAATGCCTCTTCCTCGTTTTTTGATTTGAAACAGCATGGTTCGTACATCCAACCAAACCAATCATCACTTTATTTCAGTTTCCTCTCAAAATCCTTCATATACTCCATCATATCTTTGATGCGAATACCAAAGGCTGTTCTGTTTCTATGAGTCCACAAATGTTATGCTTCTTCTTCTAGAACCTTAATAATGCGAAACTTCTCCAATTCAAAGTCATTCTGATCTTCATCATTGAGTATTTTTTGCATACGATCCAGATCATCTTCTGCTCCCAGGTACTATTGGTTTTCTACTACCTCAGCTTTATTACAGTCATGATGATGATTTTTCAGTTGGATCATATCAATTTCGAGATTTGCTTTCTGTTTCCCTTAAACTTTGTTACATACGACTGTAACGCGTCGACATTAGTTACCCAAAGCCGACGTCCCTTTTCCTTCATCCATATATGAATGATATCTCTTAAACTTTTGATTCTTGATTTACCCATTCTGAGATAACTGCAATTTTCAACACAAGTCAATTTTTTGTTTGATCCGACTCATATCATTTCAAGAGATTCCTCCTTCTAACACTTGTAAAGAAATTTTGACGAAACGTGCGTCTCCGCTTGATCTCAACGTAACACTTACTCCATTCTCTGACCGACAATGATCAACTATTATATACGGTGCATGCTACCACACCCAGATGATAAATCCTACTCCAATATGGAAGGGGTATGGCCCATCAATACATGATGCCGATGTACATTACCGATCTTGTAATAAATAAAAGTGAAATAATCCTGTACATGAACTCCTGAGGTGAATTGAAACAGGATTAAGATCATACATTAACATAAACAATACTGGAAAAATATCTGACAATAAAACAAATACTGAGTTCATGCGTAATAAAAAAAATAGTACAATACCCGTTCAATCTGAAAAAGATCCTAAACCTTACTAAGATGGTACAAAACCTCAGACATACCACGCATCTGTTTACTCCATTATCTCTGAACAACGTCGAGCAAAGTCCCACTCAGACATATCACGCATCTGTTTACTCCATTATCTCTGAACAACGTCGAGCAAAGTCCCACTCAGACATATCACGCATCTGTTTACTCCATTATCTCTGAACAACGTCGAGCAAAGTCCCACTCAGACATACCACGCATCTGTTTACTCCATTATCTCTGAACAACGTCGAGCAAAGTCCCACTCAGACATATCACGCATCTGTTTACTCCATTATCTCTGAACAACGTCGAGCAAAGTCCCATCCTGGACAGAACCAAGAAAATATACACAGGTACAGTGGTCAAGAATGGGCTTGACATGAGTCTCAAAGAATGTGACTATAAAAATATGGACATCTGTTCACTGGTGACCTAGATAAATCACTTCAACGCTCATTAGCTTGTCGCATAACCTCTCTAACAACCCCATTTAACTTAAGACCTACAACCACATGAACGTACAAATTTACGTTGAACATGAATGAACTCCTAATGCCTACAAAAGAGTGTGAGCCGCCTCTACACCATGACCAATCCATCCAGTAAATCGTCTTCTAAAATGTTAAACTACACACTTGCTACGGTTCAATGACAAAATTACACAGAGATGCAGCACGGATTTACACCTCTTAAACATACATTCCTTTGATCGTCGTGGAAAAAATCGTTCAACAATAATGAAATAACTACGTAATTCTTTACTCTGCTCTAATTAACATTAAAAATTATAATTCACTAGAGTTACGCATCATAGTAAATCGTTCAACTTATATAAAAAAAACGAAAACGCGACGAGCTTTTGCCTAGGGGACTCTTTAACTCCTTCTCAACGTTAAAGAACGGTCCTGCAATAAACATACAATAAGCTAACAACAAGACCAAGCTTGTATCGAATGGAATCATTTATATCAATAATATCCACGTCAAACGTCAATCATTGTTTCAGGATATATAAAAAAATATAAAACACCAAAAATATACAACATGTAACTCAATTATACAGTACATGAAATACTGTTTTACATTGCAAATACCAACATAATATACCCTAATATTCTCATAGTTGTATGAAATACCCAATACCTTGCATCGAAGATTGAAACTGTACAGAGAACATACAATACTGAACGAAAATCTACTAAAACGGTCAAGTTATAATAAAATAACACGATCAATTCTCTACCATACCCAAAACATACATTAAAAACAATGATATACGAGAAAAAAATGGCATGTAACCAGTCAAACAACTAACGTGAATAAGTTGCCAAGACATGCGATCAACATACGCTGAAACCTATTGTAAATTATGTCGAGTACTTTTATCAATATAGTATATACAAATCTGATGAGACTATCCTCCAACTCAGTCGAAACAGGGTTAAATTAAATCTTCTTTAACCAAAGTAACCGTGGTTTAATAGTAACAGAAAGTCAAACATATACCTAAAAAAATGCAATAACCAACGAATTATCTTTAAAATAATGTGATACATGAAAGATGCAAACCTAAAATACCCTAAAAAGTCCTATAACTGAATGAGATAACAATTCAAATTTCCATATACAATACAAATTTAACCCATATCTACCGATCATTACTATGTATACATAACACATCATAATAACTTACAATAAATCCATATCGTTCATTTACTCTCGCTAAAGCGTATACAAACGATGTGCGCTGAACAAAAAAAATCGAGACAAGACTACCCGAACAGTCTATATACGCATGATAACGGTCCAATTGCAAGATGCGGATGCATGGTCACACCAATATATCTGGTTCAAAACTGGATAATGCGTTATGGGGTAGATAAATTCTTGTAACGGAGCTGCTGCATCAACCCAAAAAACAAACATCAACACGTTAACTGCTAAGCAAATTCCGACCCACATCCGGTCCCGCGCGCCTGACTTCCTCCACTTACCTACCATTTATGGTCGCCCCAAGGTCGCCCGTTCGTACGACCACCGATAAAACTGCCTCGAAGGCCGTTTCAGCTACATATACTCTACTCGGAATCTAGAAGTCTTTCTCCGATGACGACGGAATCTAGAAATCTCTCTCCGATGTTGACGTAATCAAAAATCTTTCTCCGATGATGACGGAATCTGGAAGTTTTTCTCCGATGATGACGGAATCTATGGTAGATTTTCTCCGATTATGACGGAATCTAGATGACTCTCTCGAATGATGACGGAATCTAGAAGACTTTCCCCGACAGTGCTTGTATAACGTAGATTAGCGTACCCTAAGGTCACTGTATGATTTTTCTGAATATTTTCATCACGGTAACGGTAACATATGTATAACCAGGAGAGGACGTTAGTGCCGAACATGAAATATGGTAATACCCACCACAACGGTAAGTGCAACGTTGTGGTTTGGATGGCCGAGTGGTTAGATTGCTGGGCTCGCATTCTGGTGACGATTGATCGAGACTGTTACGGGCTGTAGAAATTTTCCTCCACTGATGCTCCAACTACTTGAATTATCATAGAATACGGTTATTGTAGTTTTTAGTAAATGGAAATAATCATTCTGAACGATTCAATTTCATCGTTCATGACCCTGACGATTAAAAACTGGAGGCGCTCGACTCCAGTCTCGACTCGACTCCAGTCCATCTTTTGTATCAAGATTGAATTAAGTTACATTATCATTTATTCCGTAAACTAATGCATAGAGATACAGACACTCGACCGAATACCCAACGATGACTGAGGGCTGACGGCAAGGCGCACCTCACACTCCTCTCATACACTCACACAACATAGCCCTTTTGCGCTAAAGAGTCCGGCCGAAGACCCCGCAACACACACTCTGGGTCGTCAGCCCGATGTGTCAGCAGCAGGGCCAGAAAGTGACTGGCTTATCCCTGCGCGTCATGGTGACCGGGGCTTCCCACCTACGAGCATCCAGTTACTCAACGAGATGCCAAGGGCGGGAAAGCCCATCAGGGCAGCTTAAAAAAAATCACCCATTTACAACTATTCTCCACCCACGCCTGGTCACTGCACGTTCTCTCGCTAAGTCTCTCGTTCTTAACGGCTGCTTTACACCATTCACCACTGAAACTTTGGTCTCCCTCTAGGGATGTGTCCACTCACTTAAGTTTCATCACCCTTTTCACTAATTTGCAATCATCCATCCTTGCCAAATGCACGAACCATCTCAGAACACGTGAATGTGCTCTGTTCTTTAACTTTTAGTTTAGTGAATTATTCTTGTTCCTTGTTAAGTCTATCAACCCGGACAAAAAATTAAGTCACCGTGATCCGAACTTGACAGAATAAGAGTAAAATCAGAAGAAAATTATTGGTGTGACAATGAAACCAAAATTTCGTTGTAAATCTTTGATTGACATCATTGACACGTTGAGTTACTGTCCAAAAACCTCTGTCCAATTAGTATTTTTTTTAATAAATGGAAAGGTTCTTACTTCTGTCAAGTCGAAAAAGACGTAAAATAATAAAACACCCACATTACCAAATAGCACGAATGAGTAACAAAAGCTGTTGTTTAATTACTTGCGGTCATTTAATGGATTGTGCATGACCACAGGAAACATTTTGTACAGCGTAGTAACTTCCTCACAAATTATCGAGGAAATATCACCAAATCCAATTACATTTTTTATGAAAAACACGAGCCGTCTGACAGATAAAGGGCTTCCTTGGTAACACAAGCCTCTGATCAACCATATTCGTGAAATCGCTCGTTCGAAATGTTATTTTTTGAAAGGCTCGTTTGAAATATTATTTATTTGAAATGCTCGTTTGAAATGTTATTTGTTTATTTAAAACTGCACCGATGAGCTTGAGCGGTTAAAAAAGCGTGTGCAGAATATATGGAATCCAATTCGGATAGTCATTTATGTTGAAGGCAAGCAATCAAGTTCGGGAATCGAATAAAAACATCGTTCAGTTATAAATGTCCTGTTTTGTTTGATGTTACACCTCAATGCTCTCGTCTGCTCGGGAATCAAGAATAACTCAACTAACGTATGCTGGTATTTTTTCCATATTTTTGTTAAATGGAAATGTGTTCTCTAACTAAACTGTTAACTGCAGGAAAAAAATGATATGAATGTACGTTGAGACCCTTTGTGAATATGATTGTTCAATTTAGTGTGAATTGATTGGTGTAAACTGAAACTTCCACAAGATTTTTTTTCCATTATAGAGATCACTTAATTGAAATAGTAAATGAATCGTGGTTATACTTGTATGTAACTGGTATTAATAAGCTTTGAGATTGCTTCGGGTTAGGTTAGCTATCAGTATTAATGGTCCCGAGCCTTCAATCGTCATCCGAGAGCTGGGAGTTAAAACTTTAACAGCTTGAAATATAAATTTTCATACAAGGAAAATGCATGGTATTGAAATTATCGTTTTAATTTTTCATGCAATATATGATGAACATAGCATGTGTTATAAATACACAAAGGTGCAATTAAATTAATAGCATTTAATTGAACTAATTTTCTATTGTTCAACGTACATACAGACATTATCATACGATATTTCCCATTGTATTCTAAATTAAAAAATTGACGTCGTAGCAGCAATGAAAAAATATTTCAATTTTAGCTTGGTGCGAAAACTGCAAAACTTTCAGTGGATAAAATCAGAGGCCGGCAAATTGTGCCTTCGATGGGGTAACTTGGGGACATTGTCTACGAACATTATTGCAGCCGATGTGACCACAATGAGTTTGTTCAACGGCCTCAGGAGCCGAAATTACTTCAATATCTGGACGGGGCTGGCCCAGTCTTATACTTGAAACGAACAGTTGGCAGCGATCCTGCCTTGTGTGTGGATTGATTTTAGAAATGATCATAATTGGGAGCAGCGTGGTTATTATTGTTCCTCTACATTCAGCGGGAGCGGGCATATGTGAGGCGACAGTGAGGCAGCAGAGTTCCTCTACCTCCATCGGAAGCGGGCATATGTGAGGCGACAGTGAGGCAGCAGAGTTCCTCTACCTCCATCGGAAGCGGGCATATGTGAGGTGGAAGTGAGGCAGCAGAGTTCCTCTACCTTCAGCGTGAGCGGGCATATGTGAGGCGACAGTGAAGCAACAAAGTTCCTCTACCTTCAGCGAGAGCGGACATATGTGAGGCGACAGTGAGGCAGCAGAGTTCCTCTACCTTCAGCGAGAGCGGGCATATGTGAGGCGACAGTGAGGCAGCAGAGTTCCTCTACCTTCAGCGTGAGCGGGCATATGTGAGGCGACAGTGAGGCAGCAGAGTTCCTCTACCTTCAGCGTGAGCGGGCATATGTGAGGCGACAGTGAGGCAGCAGAGTTCCTCTACCTCCATCGGAAGCGGGCATATGTGAGGTGGAAGTGAGGCAGCAGAATGGCAGGAGTGAGGTAGAAGTGAGATTACTGCGAAGCAGCATGAAGGCCAAGTGTGGCAACAGTGAGGCAAAGGTGCGGCAGCAGCACGACAGGAGTGAGGCAAATGTTAGTCACCCTGATTATCCATCAATATTGTTCGTAACCTCCGGTTCAGTTGAACAAATTCTTTATTCGAGACATGCCTCGTTTATTTTAGTGTTTTGCAAAATATACTATAAATTTAGTACACACATTAAATACACATTAGCTGAACGCATCGACGATACAAATATTTTGGGATATGTTCTAGAAGTCATTCCCGTGCATATGGTGCAGATACTTCAGCGTTTTGCTAGTTTGAGAGGTGAGTGACATTTCGCTGGGTGTTTATAAAGATTTTTGACTATTTTTACTCGCAATAAAATCGACCTCAAATGACATTATTAAATTTTGATTTAATGAAACAGATCGAAAAATAGTTGACATTTCGTGATCCAATGCAGCAAATTACAAAACATTTGCGTGCAGCTTAAATAATGGGACCCCTTCATATGAGCGCTGATCTGAACCCTTTAAATGAAGCTTGCAACTGCACGTTGGACAATTTTTTTCAGAATTTCTGAGGCGACTTGGCTTTGTCCGCTTGCGCTATTCCGAAGAATACATTCGCCACCTAAATACTTCTCATAATAACTTATGAGTAATGTTTGTTAATAAATATTCATTTACACGTCATTAATCACTAAATGCTGTTGAAGGACACTCTCGATCTATTCTCCATTGTTCATTAATAATATATAATAATATGAATAGATACTTTTATTCAAATCAATTCCCTTTATTCATGGAGGACATCAGAAACCGATGGCAACTCTTGCCAGAAAAGAACACATTGTTTTAAAGCCCTTAGCTAGTTCGAAGACTATTTAGGCATAAGGAAGTAGGAACAAGTCAGCATCAGAAACATTTCATATAAGGAGAAACACGCATATAAGAGCAAAGTAAAAAGACAAAAAGTATTGAGTAAAAGAAAAACCATGGTAATGTCAGAACACAAGAAAAAACGTAACACATTGAATAATTGATCTATCAAAATACTCGTTAAATGAGTTAGGACCATCGACATGTACATAATTGAGACGATAAAATGTTTACACTTACCTTTGACAACATGAAAAAACTGAAACTAACAACAATGTTGACATAATTTGAGCTGATAATTAAACAGGAAATGTGAGTACAAGAAACATGAGCAAAACCGCCTGGAAAGGAAATGATAATGATAAATACCAAATGTTGACAAGATAATTGGATTGAGGATGTAAATTAATAATTAAGGAGCGTTTCTGCACCTAAATGTTCCACAAGACATAATTTGAGTTTACGTTTATGGTACCTCGACGGGTCCTTGTTCTTATCTCTGAAGCAATCGAACTCAGTTTTAGCAACTCTGTACCTACGAAAGAGTTGGGATTGCGCTGACGAGATACTGTAAACCTATATACAGTACAGTTCCACAT